>JAQFYM010001331.1:0-35353 GCA_034694785.1 Agrenia bidenticulata | reverse complement strand
CACTTTGACTAGGTTTCTTCTTTTGACGCTATGTCCATGTCTACACTTAAATTTTAACGACTGTAAATTGCCGTATTTTTTCCATTATATTTATATTTTATTTCTGTGTTTTTATGTGTATATAAAAAGAAACTCTTAATTTTTTATATCTGTTTTTCTTTATATAATAAAAAAAATTGTGTATTCGATTTATAATTAATTTTTAAAATAAAAATCTAGGTATTTATTAAGTAGATTGGGGTTCATTTTCAGCAAAGATATTTGGCTATTGCAAAAACAATTTTAAATAAACAATATTTGTAAATTGTAAAAATTTTTCGGTTATATATGTTTTGAGTATTTATTATTTTTTTCTCCTTTAATGTTTTGTAATGTTTTAAAAATGTTTAAAAATACAAAAAAGCATAAGAAATGTACATCAGCTCTTTTGTTGCTGAAAAATAGTACATCTTTATGATAAAAAGTGCAATCTTACAGCAAAAAAGCTTTTTCGTGTTTTAAAATCGTCATACATAGAGCTTCGAGTTATAAAACATGTTAAAGAAATTTTGCTTTTCATTTTTTACTCTTGGTTTCCAAAACAAAATAATCGCAGTCACAAGCGTATAGTATGAGTAAAACCCAAAAAAAGCAAAAATACTGTTTAACATGTTAGTTTTCCATATTGCTGTATTTTTCATTTGCTATAAAATGTAAAGTAAAACGGGTAAGTCTGAGTTTTTGTAAAAGATTTTTTTTGTTAATTGATAATAAAAAAAAATGTATAGTTTTGCAAAGATGCTTTTACATCTCGAAAATTTTATTGTTTATTTCTGCGTAATATTGTAAAACCTGCAAAATTTTTGTTCTTCGACTAGCAATACACAGCTACTAGCGCTCAAAACGTTTTACAACATTTTACAAGTAAGTTCGTTTACGATAGTATGCTTGGACTAAACATTTTGACACAAAAAGTTTAAAAATATTTGTGCCAGCATTTTTTGTAAATGGCAATTTTGTTTTAGAACATTGTTCAACTTATAAGGAATTAATTACAGTTATTTAATCATATTGCTGCGGTAGGTATGTAGTAAACGTGTATATTTTTCTAAAAATCCGTAAACAAAAAATACATAATCTTGTATGGGTAACGCGCTTTCTATTTTTTTATAATGTGATGCTTTTTTTTGTACACATAAAATCTGACAAATATGCTTTAAGATTGTTTTATGCTAATTTTTTTTAAGAAATCTCTTCTTTTGTACATAACAATAATGTATAATTCGCTATAATCCTAGATAAAATTTCAATTAAACATCAGAATCCTAATTTGCGTTAATAAATGTGTACAAACGATAGACCGTTTTAATTTTGACAACTAAAAAAAATATATTTACCAATTTGTAAGTACATACTTACAAAAATAGCATACAGCTTCAAATTAAGCATACAAAAATTACAATCTGCTATTTAAGTTAAAAACATGGTTGTTTTAATGCATGGTATGTTCATGTTATTTTTACTGTTGTGTTTTTCTATCCTTATTTCTACGACAACCTTTTGTAAAACTATACATAAAAATCTTTTTTACTTATTAAACATATAAAGGATTAATTATTTACTTTTAAAAAGATTATTTTAAACTAGAAATATATCAGACAAAGTTTCCGTGCTTTTTCAAAAATTTCTCACATCCCGAAACAATATAAATTAACTTTTGCATTTTTAGATTTTAAACTGTATTAACCTTCAAGTTTTACGGAAGTAAATAATATGCATAAATTTGATATGTCATGTACTTTTTTATATAGTAAATATTCTATACCTATATACAACGAACAAGACTGTATTTTCCAACGTTGAAGATATATTTATATCTGAATACAGCAAGCGAAAATTTTAAATGTCTAATTTGTAAAAAAACAAAAAATTACATACAAATTCTACTTCATATAGCAAAAATGCACATATAAAACAGTTAAAGGAAAAATACAGTAACAATGAACGTTGCTCACACAATTATTTGCAACAAAAAATAGGAAATTTTTTATAGCACAAAAAAATAGTGTTCTACACGAACGCTTTATCTACAAAACGACTTGTACTGTTAATATACATATTTGCTGTTTTTTTGTCGGCATATAACCAGTTCGTGCCGTTAAGCTGCAAAAATGGTATTTAGCTAGATTTGAATGTTTTTCTTGTATATGATGCAATGTATTTTGCCTTTACATTTACAGCCTTTTTTTTAAAAAACAACAAGTATTTTTAACTGTTCTTCTTGCAATATTTTTTTTTTGTGTGTAAAAAATGTAAAGCATTTTTTAACGCAACATTTTAGTATTGATTTATAAAAACTTTGACTTTTTGTATAAATGATTGCATTCGTTTGTGTACTGCGTTACATATATATATATTTCTGCATAACAACTAATTCACGGACTTTAGAGTTAGGTGCACGCCGAATACAAAATTTCGTATTTTCAGTTCCAAATCATGATATGATATTTAGAGTAAACAGCCTTTTTTAAAATATCAAATGCTGTACATGTATAGCAAAAATACCATTGTTTGCTTTTAAGTGTTTGGTTTGAGGTCAGATTTTTTTTTTTCTACAAAAATAAAAAAAAAAATATCTTGTATTTTCTAATTGTTTAGAAAAAAAAGTAAACCTTGAGTTCTACTTTTTCTAGAAATTAATATTTTTTTCTTTAAAAGTTATTGCATTTACTAAAATTATATATTTTCAGAAACTATTCAAAAACAATTTGCACCATGTATAGGCTCTACCACTCGTTATATTTGAAAAGAAAAAAAAAACATAAAACGACAATTTTTTTTCGCAAATAAAACACTGGAAATGTCGATAAATAGCATTTTTCTTTGTATTTATGGCAGTGATTTGTTCTTACATGTCTATATAAAAAAGAAAATCATACACATCAAACAAGAAACGTCGAGTTTATATTAAACTAACAATTTTCTTTTACAAAAGAAAAATTAGAGCGACTATAAAACGAGTACATCACTGTGAAAAAAATAAAATTTGTGCAAATTTCAAGAATGAAAAATGATGTAAACATAAAAAAAGACAATTTTAGGTTTTACTTTTTCATCAAATAAAAAAAGAAAATTATATTATGCGTATTATTATAGCCCGATATTTTATCTACAGCTCAATGCACATTGTAAGCCCCCACAAATAATTTCAAATTAAAAATTTTTAGCCCATGCAATAACGAGCTCATCTCAACCAAAACGCTTATAAACAAATGTATATGTTTGTAGATCATACTTTATGTAATTTCAGTATAGATTATCGTTTTTTATTGTTTGTTTTATAGTTTTATTTTTGTATTAATAAATAAGCCTTTGCTACTTTTTAGCCCAAATCCTTCCTATTTTGGTTCTTTATTATATTTCTACTGCAAGAAAAATACACAAGAAAAAAAAGTGTATACAAATGGCAAGCTATTCAAAAGAATGCATATAATATGCCGGCAGACACAATTTCGATTTTAAAACGTGTTAATGTGAACATTATTGAAAGAAGATGTTTAAGATTATTATTTATGTACTCGCAAAGTATACAATTAAAAAAAAAACATTTTTAAAATAGCAATCATGCCAGTAATGACACCAAGTAGACTCGATCCCGCCAAAATGTGTTCTAATGCTATACCATAGATGTATTTTATTATATGTATAAGAATTCGAACAGACAACAAAATATTATTACTAACAACATAAAAATTTGTAAAAAAACGTCTTATACACGTTAAATACAATTACAATTTCTCTTTTTTTTAATGTCTTCTATTGACAATATTCATTCACTCGATTTTTTATTTTTCTAATTGAAACATTGTATATATGATTGTGATTTTTTATATTGTCAAAATGCCAAGTACGATGGCTATCTATACTTCGTTACACTAATTCAATGTTGATTGCCTGTGGCTCAGTATATAAATACTGTTAAATGTTGTTTTTTACTTTTATGCCGTAACATTTACTATAGTTTTTATCCCCTTTCTTATTTTGCAGCCCCTAAATAACCATATTGTACACACATCATTGTATTAGCTTAAGATAAACTTTAAGTTTGATTTTGGCTATAATAAGGAGCGAATTTTATATTAAAGATAGGTGATACAATGCCCCTTTAAAAATTAGATTATTTCTGTTGTATTGCTAATTTCCTGTCGGCAGAGTGTGTGTTTTTAGTACTACCGTTTTAAATCTAGTTGTAGTTTAGAATTATGAGATGGATTCAGAATACCTTTTTTTATAAAATTGTGTATGCAGGAACACCGTAAAAAAACGTAGAATGCACACCTTGTACGGAGCCTCTAACCAAATGGGACACTTTTTATATTGTGAGCTATAGTAAAACGTTTCTTTATATTTTTTACTAAAATTTACAACGAATAAAGTAGAAAAAACTATAACTGCACTGTACATATTGTAGTATCAACGCAACTTTGTTGCAAAATAATTGTGTCAGAAAACCAAATTTTTTTGTTTTATGCTGCATATAAGAGACCAACACTAGACGGTTATCGATCGCGCAGGAAAGGAAAGTATTTCGGCCGATCTGGTTTTCACTTTCCCAGGTTTTTCTTTCATGTTTTTATATAACAAGAATAAAGGTAAAAAGTCGTTTTTTGTATTTTGCCATGTTACTTTTCTTTGTATTATATTAAAATAAAATTTTCGCTGTTTAAATTGAAAATATATTGCCCATATTATCAAATGTGATTTCAAGTTTGTAGCACTTATATGCACATTTAATTAATTGGAGACAATAATTGTAAAAATAAATATGTATAGCTTCTATGCATTTTATTAATGTGAGATACCAACGTCGTAAGTATAAATTATTCCATGTATAATAACAATATAAAAAATACGCTTTATGGGTAAATAAACGCTTTTTTATAAAATTTCATATAATTGCTAGGATGGTTAAGTCTATATACCGGCCTTTGGATTGCCTGTTGTAAACAACTGTTAATCATATGCGATTATTAAACCAAAACCATTATAAAGTTATTGTTCAAATATGTAATTTGGCATATTTTATGCTTGCAGATCGGGTTTATAACCTGTCGACTGGATTGGGTTAGTTATGCGATTGGCATCAAGTCTTGTTGAAGCCCGGCAATCATTTACCAAACATGAAAGGTCTCTACTGCATATGCAAAAAACACAATACGCATATAAAAATAAATAGTTAAAAACATATTAAAATACTGTAACTACTTTACTTTCGCAATAAAAAAGATTATATTACTAGAAAAAAAGAAAATTGCATTTTACAGCTGCAACTGAAATAATACATCACAACATACAAAATCTTATTTACCGGCTTTTAATTGCATTCTTTAATCCCCTGGTACCGTTTAGTTAAATCTTGCATGTAACAGATTTTTAAATGCGATATTTCAAACGAAACGAAACAAAACGTACAAACCGTAAAAGATATCTGCTACTACATTTTACAGGTGTCAAGGTTTACGTGTATGTATAGCAGTATTTTTTGCTCGCTGTAAGATTTTTATTTTTGTTGTATATTATGTTAAATTTTTTATGTCAAAAAACTTGTATATTAAGGAATATTAAAATTATATCTATAATTCCGCTTAACTATATTATTAGTAAAATAAACAATTTTTTGGTATGATGTTTAACATATGAAAAAACATAAACACCCGCAGAGTGATTCTTAGGAAACTTTACACCTATTATTTTTGTTTTTTAAAAGCTGGAGTATAAATTACATGTATTTGTAGAAGCAAGAATTCATTACTCACGTTCAGCACAAATTGCACACTTTCGCAATTATTTTTTTAGATATCATATTTTTATCGTAAGTCATTAAAATCATTTTACAATTCTGTAATAAATTTAAGTTTTGTGTTTATTTTGGTAAATATAAATCGTTGCTAACTACGATCAAAAGTACTTAACCCTTTCACAATTTTCCGATGGGTAGAAATTCTTTGATTTCGAAGGGTACGTATATTTGATATTGTAAAAATACAATTATTTGGATTTGAAATCAACGCCAAATACGATAAATGTAGCTAAATTTTATACAATAAGAACCAAACTTTATAATAAATATTGCTTTTATGAAAATATAAGGTGAAGTTACATTTTATACTGCCTTACATAGGAAAATATATACACAGAATTAAGTACTTTAATAGATCTCTTACTTACAAGCAGATATTTTTCATCTTTAAAAGAATATTATTTCCATTAAAAAACTATAATATTACATTCATAACAGGAAATCATAATTTTTTTAAGGAAAATAATATATTTATTTACGTCATTCTTAGCTTCGTATAGTATTTAACCTGTTCTTTTGTCGAGTAATATGTGTTTTTGTATATTTATGCACTTCAACAGTTCTTATTTATAACTACTTTAATAGATTACAAATCTCATACTTACATTTTGATGAATCATATATGAATTCTAATTGTATTTACATCAATAAATCATACACCTGTAATATCACACTGTTTATCATTAACCAATGTTTCATACATACTTGACATTAAATTTTTACAATTTTGAGTGTCAATTATACTTGACACTTTTAAAAATTAGAGTTTTCTGGTGTCAAGTATACTTGACACTTTATAAAAAAGGAGATTGTATTCTGTTAAGTATACTTGACAAAACCAGAAAAGTGGGTAATATAAGTGTCAAGTATACTTGACAGTAACTGTGAAGGGGTTAAAATAAATGTATCTGTAATGCAAACAAAATTTATTTAAACTAGTAAAATTATGATCAACAGACTCAACATACTTTTTTACAATACTTAAATATATATGGGCAATTAGTATTTTTAAAATTCCCGTATATATGTTTTTAGCAATAAAAAAACCGAGAAATATGTATAAAGATGAACCAGTGCCTAAGTAGTACTTGCAAATATAGAGCCAGATTTCATCGTTTTTGTCTGTAGTTTTTGTAAGTTTTTTGCAATTAACAAAAAAAAAAACAAAAAGAAAGACCAGTAGATAAAAAAAAACATAGCCTTATACGTACTAATTTTTTTTTGCCATTGTGATATGTTAGTTTTTAAACTACTAGTTTATTTTTTTTTCTGTTAATTAGCACTTTTGTATACGTAAAAATTATTAAGCACCTGCGCTTAAGACTTTGCATCTAAAAAATGTTTAGTAATTTATTATAGGTTTTTTTTTTGTTGCACGAAAATCTTTTACAACATATATTGCGTATACAAGTAGTAAAATTTAAAAATAACACTGTATTTTGTGTATAATGACGCTTCTTGTCAACAGATTGTTGTTAATGCGTGCACTTGAAAACAATTTACTGATCTTTCTGTGAACACGCAATTTCTTATTGCACAAATATTGTTTCCATACAAAACTAAAGCAATTTTTAGTTGTTCTTGTTTTGCATATATAATAAAATTTTTTTTGGCTTGAAAAACTTAAACAAGTTTTGCATAAACTGGTTCAAAAACTACTTTTATTTAATTTCGAAATATTTAAATATAATTTCTACAAGTATAACAAATATTCGAATATTTTAAATATTTTTTAGTAGTCTATATATATTTACATAATTCTCAAAGTTTAAAATTCAATGTAGTTAGCTGCTCGTGTACAGTAATGCAGCATCGCAAAGCAAAAAAGACGTCATACTGCTTTAAATATCTTTTTAAAATGGTTAATGATTTTTGGGAATAGAGTGAAGTGCTGCAGATCGTATAGTACAAATCTGTTTGCAAATTATAATTTTATTACAAATACAGTTTTCTAAATGAAGTTTTAATAGTAAAGCTAATATGCATCTAGTTTAGACCACATAAATATCGTTGCGACTATTAAAATAACTGCAGTAAAAAACTGTTGGTATAATTGCAACTTGTGCAAAAAAAATGTCTTTAAATGCAACAAATTTATGCTTATAATCGTAAGAATCTACACTTTGTTATTTTAAACTGTGTAGTAAAATTTAAAACCATTTGTATTAAAAATCCTTAAGTAAAAAAAACTTACGTAGGTTTTGATAATATGCAGCTGTATATCGTACTGCGAGTCTCTTGTAACATAGTAAAAGCTGCATATTACTCAGGTTTTAGCACCAACACAAGCTTATACTATGTATTATTGCAATAAAAATGCCGCTTTTTATGTAATCTTAAGCAAAAAAATTACTGAATGAACAAATCGTGAATAAGTGATTAGTATAATAGGCTAAAAGAATTATAGATTTGCTGATCTCCAGAGCAAATGTTAAGCTCTTACCGTGTTAAATTCTGTATGTTATACAAAATTAAACAGGATTACGTCAACGCAAACTATACAAACGATCGAACAAATATATAAAAAATCACAGATTTTTAAACGGCAACACTACCCGTTTGCCCGCCAAAAATTCACGGTGTAATTTGTTTTGCTATTTACCACTTTTTCAAAAATACTTTTGGTTTCAACAAAAAAACAAAAAAGGGTTTTTTATCATAAAAAAAAATAAAGGTCTATGTATTTTTTGTGTATAGGGCTTAAAATCTTGACAGAGCCACTGCGTGTTTTATTTATTACAGATATTATTATTAACCACTACGACAGTTCTTACTTAAAAGCCAGTTTAGTCGTGGATTTTTTACCTTAAATTTTCTTGTCTGATTCGATTGACAAATCACAAAATGTTTTAAATCACCATTATTATTCCTTTTTGATTTTTAGAATGAAAAAAATTTACGAAATACGAAAAATTTATTTAGTATTTTCGTACGATCTAATTATGTGCAGACTAAGAAAAACATATTCTATATTTATATGAAATAAACAAAGCGTAGAAAAGGCATAATCTGTAAACACTACTTGTTTTGATATGTTTTTTATATATCATATTCTAATTGAATTGCTGTTTGGTTTTTAACAACGGTCTTTTTTGTGTTTATTCAATTGTAGTAATTTTCTTTACTATTTATATTTTAGTTTCATAAAGCAATACTTTTTATGCTCACGGCCAAAAAAAAAACATTCTATTTTGTACATGCATATTTTTTTATATGCCCTCGTAATGCTTTAAATAATTTTTTTTGTTTGATATATTCTAAGATTTTATAGAAAATCTAAATACAATCTGTTTTAATAAATATATTTGCTTAATAATAAATTTATGTGCGCAGAAAAAAATATTCAATATTGAAAAATTCATTTTTAAATATTAAAAGTGCTTGTCAGGATTTCTGTATTGCTAAAAACGCTAATTTATCTTTAAAACTCATTTTTGGTTGTTTTTATATGCAATATTACCTCAAAAAGTACACAAACATAATTAAAGGTTTTATAAACATTTTCAAATGTCTTTTATTGCCATTACTTTACGCGTTCTGATACACACCTTACAAACAGATATTCTCGTTTGGAAAGGTTTTTTTGTTAATGCAAGCAACCCATAAAAAATAATCACCTGTAAGTCTGTGTAAAATATACACAGAATTTAAATCCAACAAATCTAAAAAATGAAATTACTCCAGTTAAATTATATATTAGAAGTAAAGTTTTTGTAATGCGCACAGCAGCGAAAACGTCACACACTACTTTTGTTTTGTAATTAACTACTTTTTAAGATTTTAAGAGTTTTTTAGGAAGTTATTTTTTTTAATTACGGAATAGAAAAATAAAAACGCGGACTTTGCCAATAACACTTATGCTTTAGCAAAACGTCATGCAGTACACAACCAATGCGGTTTTAACACTATAAATACGCGAAAGCTCTTAAATCGTTAGTTAAAGCTATAAGTTTTGTTCAATATTTACTGTAGATTTAATCTTGTGCGAAGTATATTTAAATACTAGCCGCGGTGAAATCAGATTTATATAGTGTTTATACTTTGTGCATACGTAAAGAAAAAACATATAAGTAAAATCAAATTACTAAAATTTAGCTATTTATAGTTTAACGTTTTTGTTAGTTTTATTTTTTGCACTTTCAAAAATAACAAAAAAAATTATAATACAGGTGCAAAACTTACATAGAAAAAAAAAATTGTTTTTTTAGTCTTACATTGTACAATTTTAAACTGAAAAAATTTCTTGCTTTTACACTGTGTTAAAAATTTAACAGCTTTTTTATTTTTGCAAAGTATTTTGATTGTTACAATAGCAATTTCTAAGGATGCTTTAATTCGATTGACAAGTTCGGTACATACTTGTTTTTTAATATAAATTTTTTAGGGCATTGCATAAGATTTTCAGTTTTCTCTTTTTAAGTTTTTTTTTCATAGTAAACAAAAACACTTTTTTTTTCATCGATTTTACTGCAATATTATTTTTTTCTACAAACTACGTTTTATGTATGAAAGTATGAACTAAACTTGCTCAAGGAAATTAGATGTATACAACCTTTACTTTTTTCATAGTAACTAACCTAAACTTCGTGTGCATTAAAATAAAAAAAACAACAGAACCAAACAAAAACGTGATTGTAATGCTAAGTAAAAATAGATTTATTTTCAAATATCGAAACCCTAAAACATTTTATAATAATATAAATAAAATCAATAAAAAAATCAAAACATTTTTTTCTTGAAAATATTTCTATCATAATTTAAGTGTTTCTAAAGTATATAAGTGCGCTATAAATTTAAGTAGAAAACAAATTCAGAAAAAACTTATTTTGCCTACAACACTCAAAGGCACAAAAAACCATATTTTTTTTTACTATACTTTAGACTTTAGTTTCTTAGACAAAAAACAATCAATATATTTGATAAATGTAAACAATGATACAATGTTATTTATAACAGTTACACAATATATATTTTGGATTATATGACAAAATAAAAAAAATTGCAAAATACAATGTAATTCATGTAGTAAACAAGCATTTAAGACAAAAAGGTTATGAACAACCGCTCACAAAAAATTTAACGCCTTTAAAAAACACATAGTAATGTTTGGAAGCTTTTAGGGTTGCTTGGTTATATATGTTAAAGTTATTTTTTTTATAATGTAAATAATGTGTACTAAGTTGCACTTATTTTCCCATATATTTTGATACAACGTCATGGTGAAAAAAACAGCTCCGAGATATTTTAGGATAAAAACCAACCGCAAAGAAACACATGTATACTTTATAACTAATGACTTTTTATTTCTATAACGTCAAGAAATCGTTATTAACGACTATTATATAAATGCAAATTAAATTGGAATAAACCCTCTGTCACCTGACGAAGTCTCAGCTACATAATATCGCTGTTTTTGCATATGTAAAAGTACTTTTTTTTGTCCCCTATTCTTGTGATCCCTAATTAAATATAGCTACCCTTCTGTCTCTTTTAATTTAACATTTTTTGCTGTATATCAACTTTTTGTATCTGCCTCATTGCTTTTTTTTTTCCATATTCTTTATCCTTAGATGCTTCCTCGAATACAATTTTCTCTTACATCTAACCTTAAACCTCTGTGTTATAAACCATTTGCGAGTCTCTTGCCTTGCTTTGCCTATGGCGCACCTATGGCCGTCTTGGCGTGCACCTAATTACAAAAAAAAAATGATTTATTATATTCTTTTTTACTTTCCAGTATCTCTCTTGAATATTTGCATTTTTCTTTTTTGCCAACATCCCGTTAATCGCTCCTTTCAATCTTTGTAATCTGTCTTTTATGTAATAATATTCTAAACTCATCTCTAGAGGTGCTATCTCCTGTTCTGCACAAATATACTCACCCTTATTCTTGCAAAAGGTTTTGCGTTGTCACTAACCACTATATCCGGCCACCTGTATTATTTTAAAAAATTATCAAAAACAGGATTTTTACTCATGGAACTTTTGTCCTTAAAAACTTTTATCTTTCCATATCTCCTACAATAATCAGTAAATATCAAAAATTTTATATATCTTCCGCCATATGCTTTTTGTCAAAAGCCACTTGTTTTATTCTTCTTTATGCAATAACGAACCTGTCTGCTCCTGATGCATTTATATTCACCATTCTACACTATACACATTCCTTCATTATCTCTAAATATCTTTACCTATATAAAGCCAACACCACGCCCGTATCAAAAAAATCTTACTGCTTTACTTAACTTGTGCAAAAGGCTCTATGGCATGATACAATTTACTCTTTCTGCTTTTTTCTTCTGGCACTTTTTTTAAATTTCCATGTCATGTCTTTTTATATTTTTTTTTCCTACATAAGTGTATGTTTCTCTATGTTTTTATATTTGTTTTACTTTGGCTATCTTGTTTTTTTTCGGTCTATATATTCTATTTGTGTATTCTTTCTTTATCTATATACTCTACATAATGCGTCTGCCGGGAAAAGTTGGTTCCCACTTAATACTCAAGCGAAAAACGTGTACCTGTTTTTTTAGTCATCTTTCGTTTCTATTAATTATCGAATGCAGGCTGCGTCCGTAATTATTCATACATATATAATCAGTAATTAAATGAAAATTTTTGCCTTATTATTTGTACGAGAAATGTGCGACATTCGCCTTGCAATGCAGACTTTGCTTATCAACTAAC
Source organism: Agrenia bidenticulata (assembly GCA_034694785.1). Classification (NCBI taxonomy): domain Eukaryota; kingdom Metazoa; phylum Arthropoda; class Collembola; order Entomobryomorpha; family Isotomidae; genus Agrenia; species Agrenia bidenticulata. Next base: position 22,827 of record JAQFYM010001331.1, on the reverse strand, counting down.
ATTTGGTTTCAGAACGTATACGTATATTTTTGTAAAGTCCATTGTACACATCCTATTTATCCTTCTGTATTTTCCTGCATCAATACTGCTTCATATCTATTGTAACATGCATCTTCTATGTAAAAAATAACCTTTTTTTCTGGTTAAAAAACCCACAACCATATTTAACCTTTTCTTTAATTTTTCATACGACTCCACCTGTTCTGCCGTCTTTTTCCTCTTCCCCTTAATCGTTTGCAGCGTAATAAAAGCTGCCTTGTGTGCACATATACGATTTAACAATCAGTGCCACTCCACATACCCTGAATATCCTTTGCATTCTATTACACAAGTTAGTCTTGGCCAATTCATACATAAATATCTCTTTATTTTACATATGGAATTTCATTTTACAATGGTCGTCACGTCTAATACTACCACCGACTTCTTTCGCAATTGCATCGGTTTTTTGACATGTACTTTTTATTGTGTTTCTCTAATTTTTGCATTACCTCTACCATTATTGTAGAAGTTCCACTAGGGTTTTTTTACACCTCAAATAATCCTTAAACCTATGATTTCTTTATGCAAAAGATCCGGTAATATATGATTTAGTATCCTACAATAAAATCGGAATATTTTTAAACTTTACTATACCTCGCCTTTTCTTATCTTGCTTGTAAATTCTATCGCCGTAAACAATCTGCGCACGGTGCAATTTCTGTAGATGACTAACCATTCTTAACACCAATTACTAGTGTATAGTTTGCTGCATTGTAGCAGTCATTGATTGTCTCGTTTCCTAGTTCACATTTTTTGATATAGTCTTTGCTTTCCATACCTAAAACATACTACTCTCGACCTGCTGTTTTTATTCCTTTTCTGTTTGTCACTCTCTCTTCTTGTATTTCTTTGCCTGCTAAAAGCTTTTTGTACACATCTGTTTTGCATTTTTGCATACCTATTCTTCATTACGTCTGCTTCAATGTATTTTCACTTTAAACTCCGTTCTTCTCATTTATATTTTACTTGTTTTCTGACCTTTTATATTGTTCCATCGCTCTATTTCCCACTTCTATATCTTGTCATATAACTTCGGTTTAATACTCTTAGACGTGTAAAAAAATAATTCACACATTACCATATTTTCTAACGCAAACAATACTTTTGCTGTATCTCCTTTAATTCAAATACATCTATTTATTCCAGTACTCTTTTATTTTACCTTCCGGTTCATCTTAATTTCCGCTGTGTATCTTTTTACAGCTTTTACGTTTGTATTTTTTTCGGTAAACAATACAACATAAAAAAGGTGCCATATCATCTGCAAACATAAATATATCATCACGAAAATACGATCAGCACGCAGGTTTCTATAAATAATATATGACAACGTAACACTACTGAAAAGACTCATAAACAGTTTTTTTTAGCTCAAAGACATATATAGACATAAAATTTTTATAAAGGAGAGTTTATTTGTCAGTATAAAATACATATGAAACAAAAAAAAGTACTGTACTTAGATATAACAAATTAATACATAAAAGTAGTGATAAGTAAACGCCTGATTGGGGTTTCATATGTTAAATATATGCCAAAACATATCACCAAACTAAAAAAATCTTTGACAGAATCAATTTTGCGCAAAAAAAAATAGTATGCACACGCAATTTATGTACTTTGTGCTACTTTTTGCCAATAAAAAACATTCAATGCAAAATTATGGACACGAGAAAACATTAATATTAGAAATTTAAAAATAAATTGTAAAAATAAACCCTGCAGCAGAGATAGATATTTTAAATAAAAACGAAGTTTTATTTACACTTACAGCGGTAAATAAAATTAGACAACGTAAAAGCATACCCACTTTTCCAAATGAAATTTCATAATTTGAGTTGTTTTTTGTTGTAAGTTATTCATTTTTTTGTGTCTTTACAATATTTTTTACTATAAAAACACAAAAAAAAACAAACGATATTTTTTCACGTCTCTTCATTAAAAGAGTCATAGATTTGACAGAGCTAGTTTGGCGATGTAAACTTGCTGAACTAAGTTTAGCAAATAAATTTATTTGGCAAGTACAGATATTTTATGTAGACATATACAAGAAAAGGTGTTGATTAGATAAACTTAGTATAGAAAGGAAAATCGAGACTATGGTTTAGGGAAAAAAAATTTTACAATTATTTTTTTACCGTAAAATATATTTCCGCATGTAAAAACAGGCTTTCTGTAGTTGTAAAAAAATTATTTCTGTAAAAAAAGCATAAATAGTACCTCAATACGAATATAACTATACTGCATTTGTAATCATATGCATTTTTTTATTTAAGGAAAAAATTCTGCATCTTTACAAAATAGTAAAAAAAAACATAGATGCAAGTAAATTTTTTGGATGCACAGCTGTGTGTAATAACAATCAAGTTTTTTTTCGTAAAAAAAACTACGTTTTGTTTGTATTTCAGTGAAAAAATATACTATTTTGTTTTAATTATCCTAATGAACTATACAAAATAGATCTGAACACCAATCTATTTACAATTTTTTGCAGCAACCTTTATTTTTGTATTAACAAAACAAACCGTAATTTTTTTTGGCGTAAAATTGAATTATGCAGCTGTTGTGTTCTTACGATAACCAAAAACATCGTCGTTTTACCATGTGCATTTAAATATAATTGATATGACTGAATATACTGCAGCAATATTTTCTATTGTTTTTAATAGCCATATAAAAGCTTCCTGCAATAAGCAAATACGCTTTTTGCAAAAAATAGTATTTTTGTGTTTATGTTTTACAGATAAGTGCCGTACTTTTTCTTGCATCTGCATTTTAAGCATCCATTACTACATACAGCTTTGCAATCTGCAATAAATGTTAAAAATAAGATTTGAATATGCAGATGCTGTAGCTCGCAAGATACATGATTTACGCCTAGCAGGAGCGGATCCAGGGGGCAGAGGGGAAGGGGGGGGGGTGATACCCCCCCCCCGAGAAAATTTTATACGCCTGAATTCAAGGGGGGGGGGTCTTTTTTTGTGCAGGGATTTTTTCATTTTAAAAATCCAAAAAAAAATTATAATAACAAATTTTTCCAAAAAAAATTAGTAACGTTATAACATCGAAAAACAAGGTTTTTAAGCCCAACTTTTACAAAAAACACTGACTACCCCTCTGGCTTAAAAAATTCTGGGCACGCCTCTGACACCACGGTAAGGCCGCTATGCTTATATGACATACCGGCCTACAAAATACAACGAAATGTAAATTGATATGTTTTACATGATAATTTTATAGACAGAATGTAAAAAGATGGGATGTGTAATGGTTGATGCATTACATATCTGCAGATACACAAGCAGATGCGCAAATGTTCGCTAGATTTTATGGACCCGTTGCTATTTTACAGCTCCAATGTCCTCCGTCAAGCCAGATATTCATACTTGTGTTTTTTGTTTTTGTTTTTCAACAACGCTTCATAAACGCATCAAAAGTAAAGATGCATATTATTCAGCAAATTTTATTTTGGGTTTGTACACTTACAATGTAAGGGGTACACCTACAGAGAAGATTGCCTCACCTCAAGCGAAGAGGCCAAAAGACGCAGCGCTTTGTGTGTTTCAATTTCCAGGTAAAAACTTTCTTTTCCAGCCTCGCCACGGGTAAATGTCTGAGAGGCGGATGGGTTATTGACTGCTTACTGAGATATGAAAAGATATTCAAGCAAGCAAATGTAGTCGATTGGTGTTTTTATCTATAGAAAAGTATTATCAGAGATAGCAAAAAATAAAACAAAGAACTAGTTAAAAAATATCTTATACAAAATACAGAGCTTCTGGCAATTAGTTAGGCGGTATCGAAGTACAATTATATTATGGCAAAACAGTTACAATCTAAGGAGAAGTATTTGTATTTGCTACAACTTTTTTTCGAGTCGTAATAACCTGCAAATATATTATGTAGGTAGCAATGCTGTTCACCTTCTGGTTTCTAAAACTAAATAAGATTTTTAAACGTATAATACTTACGTATTGTACGTTGTTTTAATGTCGGATATGTTTCAGAAATAACAGCTTTAAACTTGTGTAAACTCTTACCGAGTGAACCACTACCACGACAAACATATATAAATTGTTCAGTTGTTAGTACTTTTTAGTCAAAAATTGCCGGGCCGGATATATTAATTTAATGGTTAAGTTGAATTTGTTGACAAAAAGCACAAAAGAAAAAAGTTTTTTTTTTTGTTTTTGTCATACTGATATGTATAATAAAAAGCAAAAAAAATGTTATATTTTTAAAAAAAACTTTTTTAGTTTAAAATTTTTTTTAGTAAAAAGCAAGTGGAATTGTTCTCTATGTATAAAAATTAGATCAATTAGAATAAACAAACATTGCCAACGTCAAAAATGTAATGGCAAAATTTTTAAAAACATAGAATACATATATAAATAGTAATTATTCATGCAAAGAAATACCAGTAATAAGCGTATATTAGTCTTGTCACTTAAAGTACTTCTGTTTTGTATTTATTTTATTGTTCACCTTTTTACTTTGATTTCTCAACAGTAAGTTTTAAATTTGCGCATTGACTTCTATGTATTTTTAAAATGCGTTGAATTGCTTTCCAACATCAACTGACTTTTGAAACAGTGGACTTTGTTTTTTTATGGCATTTTTAAACCTCAAATGCATATAGGCTGTTTTCTGCGGCAGAAAATACGAGAGACTTTATCAAAAGCTGTCTCTCTACATAATACATGTAACTTACTATAGAAATTATGCTTAAAATGTAAAATTTACTATTCAATGCTTTCTATAAATATATTTTCTGTAGTTCTTTATGTATCGTAACAATAAAAAAAAATTGCGTTAAAATGTCTGTAAGCTTATATTTTACGCATACAATGCTTCATGTTTTAAAATTAGAACTAATATGGTCAAAAAGCGGTCATATATAAAGTAGGGAGTGACATTTTTTAGTATTGCATGAACATGATTTTTTTATTCAAGTATTTGTTTTTATACATTAATACATTTTTTTCCATTCGCTATAAATTCAAAAAAATGATGTTTTATATTTTATAGCATTTATCAAAGTTGCAAAAAATATTCAATTATTTCGTATGCCTCTTTTTTGATCTTTTTCTAGGTAATTATGCAAAAAAAGAATTGTAGGTTTTTTCTAATTGGTTATTGACGTTGTTTTTGTAAGCGTTGCGAACAGATATATGTTTTATTTGCGCGATAAAAAATGTTTAAAAAACAGAAAAGCTAGTATTGCGCAATATCTATATATAGAATTTGTCATTCACCTACTTAAGTACAACACCGGTATACATAACCTGCCATTTATAGTGCTTACAGATAATTACTGGTTTTATAATAATAAATCACACTAAAATCAAGCTGTTTTTTGTATTGTATATAACAAATAATTTTCAGCCATAAAAGATATAAATTTTCTTTAATGCCATGGGAAAAAAAAACAAAATGGATACACATGCATATTTGCAATAATTAAATATCCTCTTTAAGTTTTCTCAAGAATTAAAAAAAAAAGTAGTTTTTTTTTGTTTTCACCAATATTAACACGTAAAATTTTTAAGGCCACTTTGATGAAAACACGTGCATAATTTTATTTTTAGCAAAAATATTTTATTGTTTTTTTTTAAAAAAAATTACTACACAAAAAAACTTTCTATGTGAAGATATAAACATTTTAAATTCAGTGGGATATAGTATTTTGACAAAGGTCTGTCAAGAAACAGTTTTATTACCTATAGTTGCAAAAAAAAAAAATAGTATAGATTTTTTTTTTCGTATGTCGTTTCGCACTTTTTTACAATTTTACACAACAATAACCGTTACTATTATTGTTTTATATGCTTAAATTTAAGTTATTTTTTGCTTTTGCCACAAACACAACAAAACCTTAGGTTGAAAACAGTTAGTCACTAACATTGTTTGTGCTTAAATTAACTAACGACAAACAAAAGATTTAGAATACAAAGCCTGGTTGGAATATTTATCGTTTTATGTATTTTTTGGGCCGTACGAAAATAATATCTTAACAGTGCTTCTAGATAATAATCAATCATGTTTATCCTTTTATTCGTGCAACTATCGTTCTTATAAATGTATACACCCGATGACAGATTGTTATTAATATGCGCCAAGTTTACCTAACATTCTTATCATTGCAGTAAGTCTACACACTTCGACTGTTTTTAAAAACGGACATATCTTGCATAAGTTTACTAGGCTCTACTTAAGTGTTTTTATTGTAAAAAGCAGCTAGAACATATACAAACATACATGCATATACATTATATTGCGTTTTTATATTGGATCTCCTCATATTATAGCTTTATTTATTTCAGCTGCACCAGAAGAACATATAACCAACAAATCCACATTTAAAAAAAAAGAAGATTGTCGTGTTTAATTGCTGCTAGATCCACTAGCTTTATAGTGATAACTTCTAGTCTCCGAACGCAAGAAAACAAGCTTTTTACGTTGCGATGTTGCTTTTATACTGTTTTGACCTTATATTCGTTCAAAGCATATATTTGAGCATTTTTATGCTGTGTAAAGTCATTTTAGACTGATTAAAACGTAGAAAACAAGAGATTATTATTTTTTTTTAAATTAAAATGTCAAATCAATCCTTATTGCAAAAATGCATATTAACAATGATAAAAGTAAGCTATAGTACCTTTTTTATTTTATATATGCATTTTTAAAAGATAACCTAAGCATCAGCGCAATTATCCAACAATTGCACCCAAAATTTTCTTCCGAAAATAATAAGTTTTTTAAATTTAAGAGATAACAGAATATGTTTGTTGTTATTTTGTAATCACTGCAAAAACCTTAATTCATAAAAAAGCATAAAAAATAAAAAATGAAAAGTATTATCGACCAAAAACCTCTTACTCATATATAAACGTTTATGTGCAGCAATTTTTTTGCATTAATTATTTTTTTGAGTGCGTAAACCTCTTTTTTTAAAAAGGCGCAACTTTTTTTAGTACTGAGAAACCAAGCATTTATTACAATCTTAAAATGTATAACAAACTGCGCATACAAGTAAAAAAAGGCCAATTGCACGTGCAAAAACCATTTAATCCATATCAAGTAAAGTAACAAAAGTTAATAAAACTGATATGCCAATAACGATGTTTACATCAAAAATAAATTTTAGGTTTGTTTATGTCATAAAAAGCGTAAATTAAAAAGACTTTTCGTTAACTCTGTAGAATGTGTATTTCTATTCTAACGGAAAGGGCGGACTAAGAAAATTTTTTTGGAAAGTTAAATAAAAAAAAAATCCTAAACGTCATGCTATTTATTTTTTGCAATAAAAAATATGTGAAAAAAGTTTTATTATTTAAATTTACTTATAAAAAAAAATTATTTTATATTATGATAATTTTTTAACACGAAAATTTTAAAATGGGGCCCTTTTTTAGTGCCCTCTGGGGGCTATGCCCCTATAGCCGCTATTATGTCCGCTACTGCTAACGGCTGATGGCATATATAGTAGGGTTTGTATTTAATTTTTTTAGTCTTTAGTAAACTATATGTTTTCACTGTGAATTTTATTTTTTACATATAAGGCAGTAAAATTTGCGCATTAACGCTTATAAAATGTGCAATAAATGCAAAACGTTTGTTGTAAACGATTTTTCTATATCAGTTTACAAATAACCGAAAAACAAGACACCCAGTATTCTTTCGCCCATATCTTGCACTTATATTTTGAATGCCTAATTTTAAGTTTTGTATTTTTTCTTTTTATTTTTTTTTTTATCATTTCAAATTTTTTTTTTACATATTTTATTTCGTTTAAAATAGATAGTCGTAAAAAGGTTTTTAACCGGCAAAAATATTTAATATTTATAATCTGTTTATACTACAATAACAATTACTTTCGGACATTCATTTTGGAATATACCGGTTGTGGTCTTTAATTAAAGTGTAATATTTTTTTTTTTATGATTTCATTTTTGTGTTTGCTCTTTTTGTAAAAAAAAAAATATTTGTATTATAAAAACTAATTTCTGAGCTCCAAATTGTTGAACGATTTGCTCTTAAGTGCAAGTCTACTAGAAATTATTGTTTACGTATGCACAAGCAAAAGACTTCGAATCTACAAGATTTGTTACGTCACTATAATAGATCTAATTGTTGCCCAAAAACTAATGCCTGCAAGATGTTTTTGTGCCTATTAACTAAATATTTGTCGATTTTATAATGAAAAAATAACAAAACGTATATTTTTGTTACACAATTAAAATAAAAATATATCATTTATTGTGTATATTTAAGCAAAAATTATTTCCATTACTTTCAAAATTAAATCTTTTACAGAACAAAAAACAAAAGAAAACGGGTTTAACCCAAAATGTAAACAACATGGCATAAAAAACATGCTTTTTATAATGTATACACTTATAAATGGATAAAACAAATTTTAAATTGTTTTTCTATGCATTAATATCTTGATTCCTGTAAAAATACAAAAACGCCCGTAAAGATTTCAAAAATAAACACAACTAATATAGGATAAATACTAATTGAATGTTTTTTTGCCATGAACGAAAGTACTATTTAGCTTTTTAATTGTTAGATGATTTATATTTAATTTAACAAATAAATTTTTTTTTGTATTTTATAGTAAAAGTGCAAAAAATGTGATTTTTGCTGACTAGTAATATAAAAAAAAAATTACATATCTTGGTTTCTGCAATGCATGCAAAAAGTAAAGAAAAAAGTAACTACATACAAACAATTAAATTGTTGTCTTACATTCGCGTTATGACGATTCTTTATTTTTTTATACACTTTATATACACTTTATCTTTTTTTTATATTAATATTGTTTTTTTTGTTTCAATTACAAAAAAAAAACAATATAAACAGTTTTAGAGTTTTTGCACTTTATAAGTTGCTCTAAACCGTAAAAACGTACATTTTATTCTTTTTTTTAATTTTTACTTTTTAAAAAAAAACTAAGTATAAGTTGAGAAATATTTTGTAATTTTAACTGTAAAGGCGGTTTTTTGAGCAATATGATGACTTATACATACTAGTTTAATAGTATTTTGCGTTAATTATTTTTTTAAAATATATTTTGTGTATACTTTCATAAACTAATGAATATACAAGAAAAAAAGATTGCGACACTAAAAGTCAAATTTACTGTAACTTGACTACACATCTTGCACAAAAATCTAGCATTTTATAAGTGCCTTAGCAAAACTATTTTCTTACATACGCTTTGCGTTTATTTACTAACACTGCATAAAAGAGTTTTTCAAAACATAATGAGAACAATCGAAAACGCTAAAACCAAAAAAAAAAGCAAAATTACATGTAAATATGATTGTTAAAACATACAATAAATGATTTATGTACGCTTTAAAACTTACTCAATGATTTGGTTTTAAAATATTAATATTCAATCATTAATTAGAAAAGAATAATTTTTGTGAAGTACTTTTTACATGTTTATGACAACACGAAATATTTGTACAAAATAAAAATACAAGAATTAGATATAAAAATTGTGTATTTCTATTGTTTTCCAGTATGCTGATAACTTTAAGTATTTAAAACCTTTTTTTAACAGAAAAAGAAGCTTTATTTTAAGTATTGTATTAATTATTTGTAAAACAAAAACATTTGCTGCGATGAATACAGACAATGTTAGATAGTTTTGGCATTTATGACTTTATCGCATATTGCAGTGTTTACAATACGCTTTTTAGAGTTTTTTTTACATGTTTTTTGTTTAACAATACCTGTACATACGCATGAAAAAGGTATTATAGCAAATGTTTTTTCTTGTAAAACGATGCATTTTGTATAGCTGCAAGGCAATAAACAGCGGTAAAAATGTCGTTAAATCAACGTCTTAACAAGTAACTTTTTACAAATATACAAAAAAATTTTGCGTGACTATTAAAAACAGTAGGTTTTATGTTTTTGGGTTATCGCGTAGTAAATCAATCAATTGACTTGTGCCTCGAGACAAAAAACTAAGATCCAAGACATAAATTGTATTTGTTGTTTTAGATGTGCATCATAGTAGGTCGTAACAACTATATGCCGTCTAGATTGGCAAAATTGTATGTTTACTTTATATATGCATAAAGAGCAAAAGTACAACCATTTTTTCTATCAGAAACTAAAATCATTCATAGCAAATTACATGTAGCAGATTATTATATATTTATCTTTTGTACCAAACTGACGTTTTTGCTTTAGTATGAAACTTTTTTTTTTTATTTACCCTTAATAACTTTTTACGTAAAAAATTAAACAGTTACCCACTCAAAGAAACATTTAAAAAAGTTTTTTTTGCGATTGCATAATTAATATACAGATTATACTTTTTAATTGTCGATGCACAAAAAATACATTTATTGTTGTTATTTTGCAACAGAAACACTTTTTTTTGTATGCAAATTTTGTGTCTATTTTTATATTGCAGCGATATGCACCCTATAAAATACGCAAAAAATGAAATTGCAAAAAATGGAATATGCTGCACATTGTGCATTTGCAAAAAAAAAAAACACGCACTAAAGCCATCTTTAATTTAATATTATTAATTTATTTTGCACTTTCCGGCAAAAATTTTACGGTGGCTTATTAGTCTGGGCATAATAATTTCTTTTATAGATCTTTTATTTATATTAAAGCATTGAGTTTTGTTTTTCAATCATTGGTACAGGTCGAAACAGTGTTCAAGTTCCATTGCTGACTTTTTATATTACAGAGTTTTTTTGTTTTTTTCTTGTAATGTAATGTATTTACCATTTAATTTATATTTTTTTGCCTACATCATGAGAAAAAAATATTTTTTAGACGTTATAAGATAATCAGCTATCATAAAATGTTCTAGGAAAATGAATTATAAATCATGTATATTCTGCTTTACTTTATTTTGACGGAGAAAAAACCTACAAGAAAAAGGCACAATTTTTTTCCGTAAAACTATTGTTTTATTACTCGAATTACAAAAATATTATATGAGTATGTGTTTTTCATTTTTTTACGTCTATATAATGTACAAAAAATGCAGAAAAAATGAAAAAAATATTTAAAAAAAAAGAAAAATATCCGTATTTATAAACTAGTACTATTTTTACACATCAAACAATTTTAAAGAGTTGTATACATTGAAAAAAAGAAAGGCTGCTATGTTTAATGCTTACCGCAACAAAATTGTCATTATTATAGATTTTTGCACTTTAAACCTCGCAAAAACGCCATGATTATATTGTTAGAAAAATGCGTCTTGTTGGAAAATATAAAATTAAGCAACATAAACTTACGGATTTTAAAAGCGTAAAAAAACCTTAGCAAAACGATAAAAAACAATAGACAAAGCTCGAACAAAAAAACTACAGCTGCCAACAACTATATTACATAGTAAACGCCATATATGGTTACGATTAAAGGTGGTTATATGTTCGATATATGTGCATAGACATGATTGTTTTTTTCTGTATATTCGTATGTTGCAGAGGGTTTTTGGAAGTTTGTTATTTTAACTTGGTTGTTCTTATTGGTTGCTTCGAGTACGTTTTGTTACTTTTCTAACAAAAAATACCCGCGCTTGGTCACACAATCAAGAATTACACTTTACCTTGCTGAAAATACCGCAACAAACAATTTTTATTTTTTTTGGTCGAATTCTTCTAAGCTATTGTATCTTTTTTGACAGTGGTTTTTAGTGTTATGTTTTATCTATATTATTAAAAAAATATATAAAAGGGCTACGAAAAAATTAAGTAAAGAATGCCGAGTGTCATTTTTTGTATTGAAATTTTAGTTTTATAAAAATATAAAAAGTTTTTTTTTTGATAAAATAGTATTTTTTTTTGCAAAACGCTTGTTATTAAAACAGTTCTATTATATCATATTTTTTTTTGCACGTAAAAGCTCCTCGACAGATTCTTTACAAATTAATATTAGTAACGAACTACACCGTACTGTTGCAATTAATCGCAACAAATGCTATAAGTAGTTCTTGTGCTACAATATTTGCGCATTCGGAAGTAGCTACGTAGGCAATATTGAAAGTTCAATAACATTTTTGTTTTATTATATATATGACATGCATTTTGTAATTCTTTTACGCTTGCTGCTTTGTCGAATAGATAACAGTCGTTACTGCTAGCTAATAGTTACATTATGCGTAAATTTCTGTAGCGGGTCATAGTCAAAGTAGATTTGGTAGTAAATAACGGAACATAATTGATGAAAACGATATATAACATGATAGTTTTTTTTTTCATCTTACAAAAATCATATACTGTGAGAAGATTTGCATTTTTTGCAGTTTATATAAAATCATAAACCTTTAACATAAAAGTGCCAAGTTTAAAGTAAAAAAAAGCATAAATACACAGCATTTCAGTCCTTATAATCTAACAACTAATTTTTTTGACATTTAGGTAGCGTAATAATGAGACTATGTTTTATAGTATGTTGTACGCAAATTATCAAAAATAAGAAAAAAAGGTTTTTTTTATCCTTAATAAAAAGTTCCTTAACAAAAAAATGTAAATTAAAAAATGGTTGTAGTCGAAAATAATAAAGCCAAAATTGTTATTGCAATATATATTATAACAGGCAGTAAAAACAAAACAAAGCATACAGCGGTACTTATACCGTATATTTCGTAAGATAAGACAACGTTAAAAATGGCACTACAACATGAGCAAAAAATAAAGAAAAAAATACAGTTTAAAACATGTAATCTATAATTTTCATATTTTTAAAAAATTTCTGGTTTATAAAAAAAATTTATTCATATAAATTTAGGTTAAAATCTATCTTTTAAAAACCATTAAACCCAGGGGCGGACTTTTAAAATTGGGGCCATTAAGCACTCCTTTTGGCGAGGGCCTCTCTTTATAATAAAATTTCATGGAAAATATGTGCGTTATATATGGCTAGTTTTACATATGTTTTTTTTACGCAGATTTGTATGTTAAAATATTTGCAAAATTAACAACAAATTATGTAAAATAAGGTAAGGAATGATAGCATTATAACTTGTCGGTGTGTTTTTTGTATTGACTTTTTCTGTTTTTTTTTTGTTACAATTCCGTCATTATGTAGGTTTGCGTATCTTGACTTAGATAATTAATACTTCTTTTTTTCAAAGGAAAAACTTTAATCTTTCTACGTGCTTTTTGCTGCTTTCAAAAATATTTTAAACCTTTACGCGTTAATGATTAATTACATATACCAAATGAAGGATGACGTAAATGTCAAACATTTGCACATGAAAAGAAGGGTAAACAACTTGCCAGAAAAATTTAACTAATCAGAATTAAAGAAATCATTAACCTAAAAGATACGAAAAATATTTTTTTTTTCGCATGAATATGTGTACAACGCTATAGGATACTCTGTACAAGTATATTTTTAAAGTATTCAGATTTTACTATAAACCGATTTATATCCCTATACGTACCCTAAACTACGTTAAAAAGGTCTTACATAATTCAATTTTACAATCTTGTCGGTTATTGTATTTAGTTTAGGTGTGAATGTTTTTTTTGTATTTTTGAGTTATTTTACATTCTTTGTTTTTTTTATGTTTTTGTTCGCTCTTGGCAAGTTTTCTACAGTTTGTTGCATATTTTAACTGTTTTTAATCTCACCGTTAAATCCAATGCAAATAATACAACATTTTTTATTTTATTTTGCTGTTGTGTATTTCTTATTGTGTTACACTTTTCATTATTCTTGTTATATATAATAAGTGAATTTATAAACTTTCCGCCTTTCTTCTTTTTTGTTTGCTTTTTTTGCATATAAAAGATCTGTTTTTCTTTTACAGCGTCTTTTTTAGCATGTAATATCAACCATCATCTAAAAACTAAACAAAAAAATTAATGCTTATAATATACTAATGTAAATATAAATATATAAACCTTAATTAACAATTCTAAGGGTTTTTAATGTGTTGCCTTTAATACAAGAAATATAAAATTGAAAACTATTCTTATTGTGTAAAACCGAGATGAATTAATATATACACCCAGTATTTAAAAGGCTTGTGGTTAAGAGTGCATACAATCTCACGATACAGCATATTTTTTAAGATAAAATCAGTCTTTTTATATGACTTAAATATATATACTGCTTATTTTTTGTTTTGTCTTTGCATATATACCTGCATGATAACAGCTGTTTTTTTTTTTGTAAAATAGCATAGTACTAACACACACGTCTTTTTTACATAGTCTTTTTACAGCCATTTATTTTACCAGAATTACGTCAAAAAACTTACACATTCACGTTGGATAAAATATTGATTTATCCCAAAAACCAGATAACCGTTTTTTTTATTGTTTATAATTTTGTTGTAAAAAAAAATTAGTTTAATTTGTCTTGAACCAAAAAAACTTAAAAATTATTTTGTGGCTGCTACAAATTACAAAATATACATTTCGTGGGCGCTTTAAAGCTGCAAACTTTACAATGGCTTACATTTCTAAATAGAAACCAACTTAAATATACGTTACTAACTTGCGTAAAATAACGATATACACAATAATTACCGTTTTATGGGTAAACTAAGACTTTTCATAGAGCTTATAAAAAAAGTGGCTGCAAATAAAGTCAATTTTTTTAAACGAGTAGCAACGCAAATCCACGTGATTTTTAAATTTTTATTAATATTTGTAATGTTACATTATTGACATTACCTGATTTTTATAATACATATACAGCGGCAAATTTTTATTGTTTTTTGCAAATTTTTTTTGTCACACTTGTGTTTTTTTGAGTTTTTTTAATTTTACGGGTAAAATCAACAGCTTTTTTTTGATAACCAAATTAAAATATACATTATAATAAACCTTTATTAAAATGATTGTTTATACAGTTTCCTTTAGATTTTTTGGTGGAAAAACGAATATTTCGCCACAATTTAATATACTTATTATCATTTTTGACTATATTATATATAAATATTTTAAAATCTTTTTTTTGCTTATATTTACAAAATTACTTTTTTTATAAGTTCGTTAGGAATCATCAAAGACAATTTTTAGAGCACACTTAGCCGAATGCCTAAATGCGTGAGCAAAAGTGCCTTCCCTTAAGCTTTCCCCTGATTTAACCATAAAAAATAAAATTTAAAATGAGCAGATATTTTGTTATAAAAAAGGTGTAAATACTTGCTGTACTTGTATTATGGAACTTTACGTCGTTTGGACCGTGCCCGATTTGCAACATCTATCTCGCGAAATAGGACAAATTACTAACAGAAAACTTGCAAAAACACACAAAACATTGCAAAATGTTTCATTTTAAATGATCAATACTTAGCAAAATTATTGGTAGCTAGCTACAAGCTCTTAATACCATCTTTTACATTTTAGTAGTTATCTTATGAGGTGATATTGTTTTTTGTATATACGTTAATATTTTGCGGACTAGTTTTTGCCTTGTATGCTAAATATGCTTTTAAAACTTAATAGACATATCAGACAGGGTTGTAATTTACAAGGGCAATAATAAACTTGTAGTGCTTCGGCCACTTTTCTTTGTTTTCATGTGTGTGTATACTTTGCTCTTATTTCGAACGTACTGCGTTTGATAAGTCAATGCAATTATCAACACAATGACCAACCTTAATAAAAACACGGCAAATGGAAAACCTAAGCTGCAAATATATAATGGTCCAGCATACAACTAAAAAGAAATCTGCATTCTTTTATTTATAAGCCGGTTTAATTGCATAACTTCAGGATATAAAAATTTGCATTAGAAAATGCTACGACAAAATTTCAGAAAAAATATAGTTGGATAATTTTTATGAAACACTTTAGTCACAGAAAAAAAGTAATATTTTTACCTTTGTGGCACACAGAATGCTAGATTTTTAGGGCTTAGTGCGTTTGCTAATTGTTAAAATAAGAACGATGTACGCAATAAAAAACATTTACGATTCAGAGATCAAGTTAATGATCTGATAAAAAAAAATATTTTCTAAAAATATTCAAAGCAATTTTAATTTTTTATGATTTTTTTTTGAATGCAACTTTTTGTAGTAAGCACAGACATGATGGTATAGATGTGTCCAAAAAAGATGTTTGGTTCTATTTGCCAGAAGAAAAACAATTGCTAAGTCATTTTGCGCCTTTTTAATTTTGTAATTACGGTCAAGAAATTAAAAATTGATGCCTGTTTTTACCTATATGATATTGTGAAACGACAAACATGCAAATATTAATTGCATCAATACCTTGGGTTTCTGGGGTACACAGATGATGTATGGTATGCAGTGATGGTTTTAAGGTCTATCAATTACGAAGCAAGTGCACAAAAAAGTTTTATATTTACAATGCTTGCATCACGTGTCAAAAAAACTCATTTTATAATTACGGTGCTATATTCGATATGAGAAAAATCCATTACGACAATCGAATGCATTACAGTTTACAGATAATTGACATTCAGCTACTTAAACATTAGGTAAAACATTTGTTATGGGCGCTTTTTGTAAAGATGAACTAATATATATACATTTGCAGCAAAGTATTAATGCACAGATATCATGCACATTAATGCATGGAATACAAATTATCAGATGATACAATGATGTAGTTCAGCAGTAAAAACGCATAATTAAACATGTTTTTATTAAACAACAAAAACGAGTAAAAGCTGACTTCAAAGCGATTTCATAATACAGGTTCTGTCAATTTTTGTTCCTTATATAGTTTTAACACGTTGTTAATATAAAAAATTGCAAAAAGTAGAAACTATTAAAAAAACTACAAATACAACAGTATTTTATTTTATAAGCTATAAAGTAGCTATTTATCTGCGTGTCAATTTTATTATACGTAAAATACCCCTCTTAAATCACATAAAAATGCATATAATAAAACAAAAATGATTTATTTAATATAAATTTGATATATGTTAAAAATATTTTTTTTTGTATAAATTCTGAATTTTTGTTTTTTATGGTTATTTTATTTGACCAACATTATAATTTTTCATTTTTTTTAAATTTTTGGGTGGAAGAGACGCGGCAAATACTTCCAGACAAAAAGTGTGCTTTAGTTGTTTAACATCTTTTCTCGATGAGAAAAAAAATATAAAAATACCCTTAAAAAAAGAAACGTGTATTTAACTTTTTTACGATAAAAAATAGTTTACATACGCTATTTACAATACTTTGCTGGTAGTATTTTTACATACTCGACTGTAAATACAGTGACAAAGCCTTTACGTCGTATATTTAGAAAAAATCCTTACCAGGCCTGTAATGGTTTTTGTATTTTATTACTGTTTTTTACAGCCAAAAATTGCAGTAATACAAAAATGATCCTAGTAGAGAGCAGGTGTGTACGATTTTCTTAAAAAATACCATTTATAGACTGAAATTGCCAGATAATATACTTACAGGAGACATGTGTCTAAATGAGAAGTCGGTGGGTATACATATTTTGAATAATAAGTGACTAGATTGCTGTATATGGGTTTTAAAAATGACAAAAGTAATAAATAATAATACAAAAAAATTTATGTTAGTAAAAAGTATTAAAGCTATAATAAAGCACTTTTGTACTTGCTCTTAAAAAAAATCATGTTGTGGTTAAACTATGCAGAAATTTCTGACATATGGTTGATCTTGTCAGTGAAACAAAATGGGTTTTTAGTGCATCTGTGACATAGTTTTGCTCTTGCATTTTTTTACACATATGCAATACATATGCTAAAAAAACATGATATGCCGGTATATCTGACTTAAAGAACAAACATGTAATTTTAAGTTTTGTTACTTGTTTCTAACTTATTGTAAAGGCTTTTCACTCTTAAATCCCAATCTGATATTATTGTCAAAATAGTAAAATGTAAAACGAAAAATGCACCTATTATTTTTCATATAAAAAGATAGTCTGAATACCTTTAAACAACCTTGTTTACGGTTAGTATAATTTGTTTTATTTGCTAAAATATAGTTTGCCGTTTTCGATGTATCGGATAAACATGTCTTTAAAAAGAAATACTATAAATTGTTTTTTTTTAAAAATACAAAAAAAACGAAGCCAATATATATTAATCGTTATGTATAATTTTATTGTATTTATTGCTTATGCAACATGTCTTTTACAGTTTTGAGTAAATCTTTGTATTATCAAAACGGATATTTTAATAAAAACATACGTTCATTATAACTTAAGTGCAAATACGTTATTTTAATGTAACTCATTTTCTTTAAATTCAAGTATGTTGTTTTTGTGAAGCGTTGCCGCAGTGTGCATATATTTTGTATTTAAAAGTATATGCCTACAATAAAAGTACTTTTTTAAAAAGTATCTAGTCCTAATATAAATTATATACTAGTAAAAAATTTCAAAATAAAAATACATATACTGGTTTTAACTGCCGACTATGCCGCACAACTAAACCCTGCGCGTGCGCAGCCTTCTTTACTTTAAACGATTATTTACATACTCATCCGTATAACAAGCTACAAATAAAATACTTGCATAATCAATTGGCAATTGATAACTGTATGCAAAAACATTATATGCAAAAAAAGAAAAATGACGTATATTGCAATATTTAAATTGTTAAAGATGTGATTTTTGTATTTACTTTTGCTTAAAAAAAGTTGTAAGGTAATAAAAATGCGCATACTTGCAATCTTGAAACATACATACAACAATAAAAAAATTGATTTAGATGTATAAAATGCAGTGGTTATATATTCAAAGAACTTTTAAATGTATTTTTTTTGTCAATAAGTATATGTAAAAATATATTTTAAACTCGAAAATATTATTCATTAGTTCTTACGTACCTTTATATCTCACAGCTGTTATCTATATCAGGTATAAGTACAACATAACAAAAAACTAAACCGACATTCTTTTTTATGGCTTTTATCTACACATTTTTGCATGCAATTACTGGTATCAAAAAGTTTAATTGTCACAATATGTTTTTTATAACTATAAAAATGACAAGAAGACGTCGTTATAGTTTCTGTTATTTATTTCAACTATAAAAATGTTTTAATAAAATCGGTAATCTCTAAAGGAATTTAACAAAATAATTTAAAACTTCCTAGTTAACAATAAAGCCCCATAGTAAGTAAAGCCGGATATATCGTAATTTTGTAACACAAAAACAGCCTTCAGTATTTAAGTAAACACATCTTTATGTAAAAATCGGTAAATTACGAAAAACGAATAAAGAAACGTTTATATGAATAAGTACTTAATATTGGCATATCATTCAAAAACTTATCGCAATGTATACTTTGAGTAACTGATTGTTTAGTCCGCAGTTATTTTTTTTAAGAGGTAAACCATCATTTTTAATAAGAATAAAAATAAACAGTTTATAAAGCAAAAAAGTTTTCTACCGCTTAAAAAAAGTACAACTTATATCAACAAGATCACAAAACCATAAAGTAATAACCTTTAGTCTTTTTTTAATTTGAGAAATTTTGACAGCTAATATAAAAATATGGTAATGCGAAAATGCAACAACCAACCAATTTTGCAACTGATTGCTGCTATAAGTTCTTAGGTTTTGGCTACAAATTTTACATGCGTGTTTTTTTTAAGTTAAACAAATAACGATTCTAGCTGATGCCGCCGTTTTACATCAACATGCCATAATATAAACCCATTTATCACCCTTTATACAAGTACTTTAACACATTACTTTACACGTGCATACATAAAAGCTAATTGCGTTTTGATGATTGAAAAAACCTGGTATAAATTATATTAAAGCAACTTTCATGCTTGTCTCTGTACTACAAAGTCATAGCGGACACTCAGATGACTGTTTATATTTTTTTTTTGTAAAAATTTATCCTAAATAACGATGCTAACTATATTTTTATATGATTTTTTACTTTATATTTTTTTTTCTTTTTTTTTAAAAAAAATACTAAAAAAAACACGAACCATTTCATAAATTTTAAATATATATTTAACAACACTAGCAATTCGATTCTAATATTTAAGGTAAATTGCTTTTACGATGAAACTTTAGGAAGGTATAAAGATATATTTTCAACGTGTTTTTTCGCGAGAAAATAAAAAAAAGGTTATAACTTGTTCAAACTGTAGATATCTCTATGATTAATATAACCAAATCTTTTACAACTTCGTAATATATGAGTTTCTTTAGATTGCCTTTTTTTGTATTTTTGTCATAAAAGATATTTTAATTTGGTTACATAAAGATGTGTATGTAACTTACTATATACAAATCACGCTTTTAGTATATAAATAAAATTTTTGCGCTTTTAATGGTTTTATTCATATAACCTTACCCCAAAACATAAATAAAACCAAGAACCGAAACTAGCTCAAAGTGTAAAAAGGCGATACTGTCGTAAAGAAAATGTGTGTATATAAAAAAATTCTATCATGTTGTTTTTTAAAGTTTAAAATGTAAAAAAAATGCTTAAAGATAACGTCATATATTAAAGCACAAAAAAAGCACTGATATATACCTCTACTAGCTGATTAAGCATGAAATCATAAATAAAAAAAATCGACTTAATTCATGCCTAAAATAATGTATTTTTATGCATGTAGTTTGCATTATATTTTATTTTTATATTTAAAACTGTAATAATACTCCTATTTTTTTTTTGCATCTTGTTTATTAGTACTATGTTGTGTATAATTTCTACGCCAAAAAGATAACCGTTAACGCTGACAAAAATCAACGTGACCTTTAAACGGAAAAATTTTACCCCAACAAAGGTCTACAAGTTGTAGGGTCCATGTTTACAAATATAAAAGGCGTCAATTTTTTAAAAGTTGACAATTTTTGCGGAGGTTGACGCGGAAACGTCAACCTTCATATGATAAACTATTTGGAATCTACTATTTATTAACCCTTTGTGCAATTATAGCTTTCTATCAACCACTTTAGTAATATTTTAACCCAATCTATTTTTAACTTTTACACTAGATTTTTTATGTAAGTCAAATGTTTGAGGTAACCAATCCACCTTACCTTCCTTAGACGAGATGTATATTTAGTGTCTATATGCGCGCACAATGAGACTTAAACGCTGTTTTTTAAACACCTAAATACGTTTTTTCAAGCGAAAGAACGCTTTTTTGTCATTTTCTAGTCATGGCGCTAAGAATGTTTGGATATAGCGCTAATATATATGTACATAATTTTTTTCAAATTTTATAAATTCTATTTATGTATATTGTATAAACCTCCGTAATCAAATTAAGAACACATTTTGTGGTTTTTCTATTTACTTTCTTTATATATTTCATGATATTTCTTCTTAAGGAATTTATTAGCTCATGTAAAATTGTATATCTTGCAATTGACTTTTTACATCAATTATTCGCGTGTTTTAGACTTAACCAACGTGCAATACAGCCTGCAGTACTGCACAATATCTGATCCTTTAGAGCCATCTAGTTTGTAAATGCATAAATAACTAAACAAAAATGTATAAAATTTTTTATTAATATACATAAACTGTTTATGTATCAAATTATGAGGTCAATTAAATTTGTGCAACTTTTATATTTGAGTTAATTGTCAAGAAAAAAATGCATTTTTACGCTGCTTTATATATATAAACTATATATACATAAATAACCTAAAACAGAAAAGATTTAAAGAATGTTTTGTAACGCTTAGATTTTAAAGCAAGATGCTGTACTAGGCTCTAGGAATTCGGTAGTAGTACAAACTTTTTTCTTTTGTAGTACAAGCAAATTTAATTTTTTAACGAATATTATTATTGAATGGTTTAACTTGTGTTAATAACACTTGACTACATGCATTTTTACGTGTGTGGTGCATTAAAAATGCAAAAATAATTTTTATTAACACGTAGCACATCCTAAAAAACATAAAAAAAAAGAAAATTTAAGAATAAAGTTAAAGACTTCCTAATATAATTTTATTCTATTTTCAGTTTTTACAGACATTATATCAACTATTATAATTAGGAGTTAATTTGTAAAAGAAACAAAGAATGCATTATTTTAAGATTTTTTTAAAAGTGGTTGTAAACAAAAGAACATCACTTAAAAAAAAGACGAAAGATCTTAGTCTAAATAATTAAAATATATCTTAAGTATATATTACTTAGCCTTACCACGTACATCAATTTACTTAAAGCGTCATAGGTAAGAAAAATCACTATTAATAATGCGAAAATTGTAGTATACAGAAGGGTTGTTTTTTATATGTAAATTTTGCAGCATTACAGCCCAAAAGGTATAGGTTTGCACGTATATTTACGCATTGGACTTTTTGTCGCAAAAGCATATATTTCTGTGTTGGCAAAATGCAAATATACTGGTACACATTTTGTGTATTAGTATAGTCAAGGTTAAGTTGCAATTTAAGTTAAAAAAGGTATGGTAAAAGATAGGATAGTAAAGTATAGAATAAAAATATAATACTTACGTATAATATGGCATACTTGTGATTGTAATATTATAGTATAGTACTAAATACTATATTTTGGTATCGGATTTGCTAGAACTATACCGTATAGTATGGTATTACTGCGTATAGTATTGTACAATTTGGTTTTGTATTTGAATAGTATGATATGATATGGTATGATATGGTATGATATGATATGGTATGGTATGGTATGGTATTGTATGATATGGTATTGTATGATATGGTATGGTTTAAGTAGGTATGGTATGGTATGGTATGGTATGGTATGGTATGTTTTGGTATTGTATGGTATGGTATGGTATGGTATAATATAATATAATATGGTATAGTATGGTATGGTATGGTATGGTATGGTATGGTATGGTA
>JAQFYM010001330.1:0-35356 GCA_034694785.1 Agrenia bidenticulata | reverse complement strand
GGTCATTTTGAGACCAGAAAATTGACATCTACTCAAAACAGTCGATACTTTACTATTTCGTTGAACGGTTTATTTATTTTGTAAATATCACCGAGTTATAGGATGTTTCCGTTTTCACTTTTTTGGACTAAGCTCCGGCAAAGCTTCCACTTAGAACTTATTAGAGAGTTCAGTTTTTTCGGAATATAGTCCTTGGAAAAGATACAGATTAGGAAGACCATCAGGGCTTGTATTTGAGTTGAATTTGAAGCGGGCGAGTATGTACAAATAGAAGGAATCAGAGAATATTAGATTTGCTAGTGTGACTCATTCAGTTAGACAGTTTGCTGGGATGATGATAAGAAGAGATAGAAATGACGAGGAGTTTCATTCAATTGAAATCATATCGGTCATAACTTTTCATGAAATAGACACCGTGAACTTTACGATCTATTAACACCTACGCCTTCACATCTACTGAATTATTACACTTCCTTCCTAATCTGCTCTCTCTAACCTGTTTGTCCACAGACTGCTGGGTGTTTGTGTTGGTGGTTTGAAACCTTGCTAACTAGCCTCCTGCCTGTCTGCTCCTGCTTTACATGAATATTTAGTCAAGAAGATCAAAAATCAGCTTCAATAACACCCATCCGTCTACAATACATGCGTGTATAGGTATGCTCATGCAGACTCATAGATTTCGAATGATATTGGATCCTTTAAGAGCTGCACATGAACATAAATGATTAGCTCTTCCGCCTGATCAAATCCATTATTTGAAAATGAAATACAGCATTGGAGGATTATATTACTAGGGAATGGCTGGACTTAAGATTTTACATATTTCTGCATGTACAAGCATTTTTTCTTCGACTGCGTGAAATCTCGAATGTATCAAGTGGGCAGAGATCCCATTAAAATCCAATAACACAAGGGGACGAGAGAGCTTATGGATTATTTTTGGAACTCTATCCTTTTGATATTGTTCGCGTAATTTAATATTTTATTTATGTTCCGTTTAAAGATTTATTGTACACTTTGGATCAATACTTCCCTCCACGAAATATGATCCAAAGAGATGATTCAGAATGAGTCGATAGTCTACTCGTGGTAACTGGCGATTTTAAATAATTTGTCGTAATTCGAGATACCATCTGTCAGATCACTCTTATCCCTTCACTATTCAGCTATAAAAGCCCGACAGCTAGACGAGCATGAAAATAAGAGATAACTCTGGAGAAGAGTGAAGTCATTCAATCTACTCTTTCTCACGACAATTAATTCGTGAGGCTGTGACCTCCTCAGTCGCTAATAAACTGTGCCGGGTTGAAGTGTTTATGGCTCATGAATCCTATCTGGAATACTCCTCATGTTCTTCTTTTTATTTTCGCCGTGTTCTTTCAGAGACAATCGAAATAAAATAAATATTAGCTCCGTGCTAACAGTCCTCTCGTTCTAAAACTCGGCTATAATCCGTACAAGGCACCCTTTATCCATCTCCTAGAGTTAGACTCACTCAACTGCAAAAAAAATTTGTACAAGCGGTTGATCCAGCTTGTGTCCTCTATTAATAGGCTTCATTTATCCATGGTATCCCGTAAGTTGTAGCTTAACAGTCTACAGCTTTGTAGTGGTAACTATGCCGTTCAATCTTAAATCGGTCAGAATTGTGGAAGAGGAAATGCCTCTTCCTTGTGGATTAGTACTCCTTGGTCTCTTGAGCTGTTCTTAGGTTTGCGTCGTGCACAATCAAAGGATCTCGGAATAAGGCATAGAGACGCAGTCGGATTTTGATTTTATTATATGGTTAGCCATGTCAGCATGATTTGTGTAAGTTGATAAGATGCGCTTGGGTGTTGAAGAAGTTCAAGTATAAGGTATAGTCTTGTATGTGTGTATTTTGAAGGGGTAATTGACTTAGGATTGGGAGACTTAGAGAATTAGGATGTCTTGTGGTCTTGTCCCATTTTATTAAGCCCGTCTTGGAAAATAGTTTCCCTTCAAAATCAGGAGACTGAAACTTGTAAGTCTACTTGCTTAGTTGCTTGTATACCTGTAATTTTTACACTGCAGTCCCTGTGGTCAGCAACGATGATGATGATAGCTTTATCTCTGACTTGATTTTAGTTTACATATGCTCCTAAGCCGAGTGAAATTTTTATCCTTTAATCCGATTGTTTTTTTATAATTTGAATCCCAGGAATAACAAAAACTCGTCTTAGAAAAACTATTCAAATTTTTTTGAAATTTGTCAACAGAGATTTAGAGCGGCTAATAAATAATAATAAAGATTTGTGGGCTTATTGGAGATTGGAGATTGGGACTTAAAAGCAAAGGTCTGCAACACAGCGTGTCACGTTCATCAAGCATTTAGTAAGCTTTTCACGCCTTTTGGTTGTAAGCTGCAGCAGGGCGTGGTAAATGATGTATGTGTTGGTTTTATCCAGTCCGTGTCCGTTCGGTGGTTTACATTATTATGATCCCTGAATGTAGTTCGTAAGTTCGTCTCTGTGTTGGAGATTTTGAGATCACTAATATTCCACGAAATGGATAAACCTATAGAAGGCGTTTGAAAAAAAGCCAGAGCTTTTCGAAGCGGCTTTGGTGAATGCTTTGAAACGAGTGGAATGAAATACTGAATGAGCAACATGAATAAGTTATTTTTTCGTAAAGCTAAGACTTCAATAAATCTAATCGAATAAAAGGAAATAAATTTTGGATTGAGAAGGATGGGCATAAATAGCTTGTACCAAGTGACGGCTTGTTTGTTGAATTGTTCTAAAACAGACCATTCCATTAATTTGTCAGGGCGAGGATGGAGATTTGTGGGATATTTTTATCCTACGGGGTTCTCCACATCTGGATTGATTGCTAAAAATCTCTACCTACTCTCATGTAATAAAAACGGCCTTGCAGTCCCAACCTAAATTGAACAAATAGGGCTCAACGCCGACAGGTAGGCACGTAGGTAGGAGATTAATAGAGGTTTCACATCAAAGAGAATTACCTGGAGCCTGGAGGTTTGAAATTATACTGGAATGAAAGAATTATCATCGGACAGGCTGATTCTATGGTCGTATAGATGATAACTCTGGGATAAACACTACTGACATTAGTCGAGATTAATAGCAGTACTGACCCAGTGATCTAGTTTCCGAAAATTTATCAAACTGAGAGTTTCCTTCCGTGACTTACCTTTAGGGTCGTCAAAGACAATTTAATTGCCTTATTATTGTTCCGAATTTGGAAGTGAATAAAGTATGGAATTATGGCTTTGAAAATAACAGAAAAGTTTCAAATAGTCCTCCCTCTCAGAGAGATGAATATTTAACCCAGAGCTGGAATTATAATTTTATGTGCCTTAACGTCTTTATGGACTAGGTAAGATATTAACCTCGTTTTATGTAGACAATACAAGTAGGTACGACATAAAATGGGGCTATTAACTTTGGGTTAGGGGAAGCTAGCCCGCCGGGGTCATAATATGAGCTATTTGGCAATTGACCTATGCCCAAGTCTCTCATTAGCAATGTATCACACGCCAACAACCATGCTGTGTTATTAGTTATTACCCTGCTGGTTTGCATGTAATAATACGGCTAGGTAAATTTATTTCGTATGAATCAATACACCCTAGGGGAATCAGCGCTCAGCTTTTAACTCACACTTAAATTAAGTCGTTTTTCCACTGGGGAATCAGCTTCGTTGTAAAAGCTAAATCGGTCGTAAAATCGGCATATGCAGGCTCTATACAGTCTCTGCTTTATAACTTGTAAATTCAATTTCTCCTCTATGAAGTGTCGGGGAATATTATTTCGAATTGTCTATCTTAATTTGAAAGTTTGAAAATCGAAACACTTTTCAGTAACATATTCACTCTTTTCCTAGACTCCCAAAAACTCTCTATACTCTTGTACGGTGAGGCTCATTAAACACTTTTTTTTCTTGATTTAAAAAACGCAGAAACTGTACAAGAAAATATATTCCATAACTGGATCCGATCTCTATCGTTATTCGTTACACATGTCGCAGATTTGTTTTTATTCGCAGAAAATTAGAAACGAATGCTAAGTATCGATAAATGAATGGTGCAGAAAAGATAAAACCATATATTCAATGGCTTCAGCCCTTTTATTTTTTTCAAGAATTTTTTTTATGGGAAGGGAAGGGGGATATAAATTGAAATGAAATATTCTACTGTTATTGACTATACAGTAGCAAATTAAAGAAACTTCAGAAGTTATTGTTACTACTATGAACCAAATAGGAAGTCTTGATAATGCGCATATCATGCATAATCAAATATGTAAATGTGTAGGCCCCCCAAAATAATCATAAATCACATGTAGGAAACGATAAGGGAAACTCCGTCAGCCTCTCAAGATTGATTCGTTCCTTGAGGTCTTTTTGCCATTTTTGCTCATTTGTTTGTCCGTTTTTATAAGTCTGCCATTTATTAGCTTTTGCTGTATTCTCTAGGCCAAGTGGCACAAATGAGCAGACCTTTCGCTTTCTTTGAAAAGTTGGCCGAAAGGCTCATCGATCTTTTAAAAATCGAGAGCAGATGCTGATGAATTGATTGAAAAAAAATCCTCTGCTTAATATTTCGTTTAACATGTTCTGGAGTCAATGTTTTTTTGCGAATCCCAGTCAGCATTTATTATATGTTGGTTTGAATTTTCAGTGATTCGAATGTAACTAAAGGCAAATAGCAAAGTCTATTATTGTAGCATTTAATGGGATTTTTAAATTGGTAAAGAAATGCCGAATTTGGGTCGTTGTTATTGCCATCGCCATCCATAATCTACAATCCATACTGTTTACTATCTGCTTTCCTCTTGCTCCGAGGTTATATATCAGTTGTGTATCTTGTATCTTTTGAGCTTGGAAGTTCCCATATATGTCTAGCCAAAGCTGCAAAGATGTAAAACGACCTGAGAAAGAGTATAATGAGACCCCGCCTTGTCCATTTGGACCTTGTTGTCGTAAAAAGTATTGAAATAATACAGAGGACTCGTAATCAGATTTCAGACCTTTCATCTACCAATGCTAGCGTGCTATTTGGAGCAAGCAATTTTAAAATTTTAGTACAGTGAGGGAGGAGATGGTATAGAACCTGAATATGATGAAGGATACCCCTTTAGTATGTTTGGTATCCTGCAGAATGTTGATTTTGTTGTTGAAAACACACAAGGAATAAATATCGTTCTTTCGATTCATTACTTTTTGCTTAATAACGAAGCAGTTAACCTTTTTAGAACTAGGGAAGGAAGAGGTGATAAAATAAATTCAGCTGTATCAATAGCCAATACTTAAAAATCTATCAATCTTTTTCGTATGGAGTAGAACAAATATAATACAATACAAATATAAGTATGATATCATGAGGACGGCTTGATTATGAGACTTGCATAAATGCATACGAGTGCTTGTCAGACTTTGCAAGTGATCAAATTTTAATCAGACAATCAGAAGAAGGTTGAGCTCATTTCTAACAATGGATTCATTAATATGGCCTTTGATGATGACCATGCTTTCTTGATACTCTTATTTTAGTCGCAAGCAATTATTCATAATAATGCTCATGAATAATCCTTAGAATGTTCTCCAATGTGGACATGAGTGTGTCAGAACGAGCGTCTTGTAGTACTAATATGTATTAAAGTGGCAAACAATGTATATTGTCATCAAAATAGTCATGACATGGCCTTTAGTCTTGCTCATCCATAAAAACATGTTTCAATTAAAAAAAATCCTACAGATCATTTAGAAAAAAAAATTAAAATACAGAAGCCCCAAGTCTCATTGGTATTGGTCTTGTTAGTTGCCACTTCATTACTCCCGTCAACTCAAGACATGTCATTTAGAAGGCGATTAAAAAAACAACTATTCCATCGCTGATCCTTGTCAAGATAAGTCAACCAGAGTTAGTGCTGTTTCTAGTTTCGTGCTTACTAGTTTGAAATAGCAATTAGACCGTCAGGGTACGTATAGATTTCCTAGGTGTGGATGGTTTCATTCCTTGTTGTAGATTGGGACGTTGAAATGACTAGGATATGCTATCTTGAACAAGAAAGCGATAATATAAATATGAGGGATGGAAACAGGTTTATGATTATGATTATCTGAAAATGTCCATGTGTCAACTCATAAAATTGGGAGAATGGAGAATCGATACCCATTCCCATAAGTGTCTCTTCACATTATAGATAAAAAGAGTCAGAAGGAAAATGTAAATCAAACATTATACATATCATTCCAAGCTAATCTCAATCCGTCTCATCCCTCAAAAAAAAGGCTAATCCACCCAGTTATAAACATTATAGTTTCTCCTTTCTACAAGTACGTCAAGTAATTATGTATCTGGACGGGAAGGACGGCTGTCTGCTTCGTTCAATGTATCCGTCAAGTCGGCAGTAATGATAATAATCCCCCCTGAACCTTTAATAACTTTAATAAGTTTGCAAGTAAAGTAGCAGTTGGATATGGTCCTTGTCAATTTTGAAAAAATCTTCAAAGGCCCTCCCTAACTCCTCATATGTATCATCAGAAGCTTTTGCACCCTCCTTATACATCCAAGTCTATGCACTTGCACTTGATCATGATTTTTTTTTTATCCGCTATTTAATAATGTGTAGCTCTACTGTGTATTATTGTGTATATTTATTTTTATGGCGTTGATGGTGATTGACTTTCGAGATTATTTTCCCTTTCCTGTCCCACCCAGTCCCGAGGTTATTCAAGAAAAACAGGAGCAACTTCGAGTCAAGAATCATTGAATCAACCAGTCCAATTATCATGAATGAAATCATCCATATTTTTATGACACTTTCTAGTCTCCTCTGTTCCACGTCCCCGACTAAATATTATGTCAACTTTAGACAGAAAATTCTATTATTACTACTCTACAAAAATTACGCATCTCTTATCCTATGCTGGTCCGGGTTAGAGACGGCAGAGTTTATTATTTATATGTCTACTAGAAACTAGTTCAATGTTAGCCGAAATGACGACCTTAATTTTTGTTTTATATCAAATCATAATGCCTGTGAT
This sequence comes from Agrenia bidenticulata, assembly GCA_034694785.1. NCBI lineage: Eukaryota > Metazoa > Arthropoda > Collembola > Entomobryomorpha > Isotomidae > Agrenia > Agrenia bidenticulata. The sequence goes on along the minus strand of JAQFYM010001330.1, from coordinate 28,324 downwards.
TATGTGATTAAATCTAACTGTTTGTTTGTGACTGGTGTGTGAGCTCATGGACTCTTGGAATGAGCCTTTCTGTCTGATCTGAGGATGATGAAGATGACTACATAGTCTTTGTAATTTGTTTGCTTAACTCAATGAATCTTCAGCACAAAAGCAAACATTAAAGCATACGGTATCAATAAAAAGAGTCATTGCATCTTGGTAATGCTCTCTTAAGATTTGTACTTTGTAGGCATGCATCTTCTTAACCACCATCACCAATGTTAGTATCTAAGCATCTATATGTACAGCCCAGTAGTTAATCATATATCCGAACCTGATTCAATGAACTGTCTTGTAAATGTGCGTGCTTGATAATTAACTTTGACCCCTTAAGACGTCAAATATTATGTTGATTGCTGACACATAAGATTCATTCAAGTGTCACCAGAATAAACTCTGTGTGGTCAATCTCAGCATTTTCTTTATCTCTCTAACTCTGCCTACTCGATACTCTCAACACATCCAAGTCCAAGTTCAACTCCTCCATAAAATCTCAAAGTTATTTATTTACAGGCTTGAGACATCAATCCAAACTTTGGAATGTATTTTCTTGAATGAAAAAAAGGATGTTTAGGTAGGGCTTTGGGAGTTGTTGAATTAGTTGAATTTCTTGTTCTCGTGCTAAAGAAGTCAAATTTAAATATGTGCTTAGCAATTACCCACATGTCTATTTAATTGATGGAAGAGCCCATAAGTGTCCATGAAGGTATCCCAGCAACTAGAGTATGGGGTGCACATCCATTTCAAGCACGCAGTTAAGCCATACATAAATTACCTACAGACATACATGCAAATAGCTATACATCTATTTGCATGTAAATGACTATCTACATTCACAAACAACTTGTTCGCCTACGAATCCTCGATATTCATTTATTCAGCAACTCAATCAAAACATGGGAAGCAATAAAAACTTGAACACAGTTTCAGTCACTAATAACTGTAGTGTGTAAAAACATTTTGAGTCAGGTATCTGAAACTGTTTTTGCAAAAATGGTTAGTTTAGGTGTGGGAGCCCAAAATTTTATTTCGGATGCAAATTGAACTTTATAGATAAATTAGAGCTTGTATATGTGAACATTGTGTTGTACTTGACGTACTTGGAAAAGCAATGGGATTTTTTGCTCCGAGCTGATGAGATCACTCCACTCTTGAGTGTTTTAATCCTCTGGCTAAAGATAGATGAAGATAAGTGAATCTAAATTGTGAGGAGACAAACAGTCTCAAGTTTAGTTATCTTTAGTACATCCTTTGAATGTTTAAATGTTAGTTCAGGAAACTGAAAAAGCATGTGTTTTCTGTTGTCATTAAATGACCTCTCGTTCAACAAACCAACGGACCGTTTTTTCTTTGCTTTGCTTCCGTGTTGGATCTGTGTGACTGTGTCAGTCTAAAATATACTATTTTATTATAGGATCACATTGGATTAGGTCCGATAGAATAATGTCATCGTGATACATAGATGTACTAAAATACCCGAAAAAGATTAAATTTCCATCCCTTCATGCCTCTCTAGCTTATCTAGTCTTGAATTTATTTAGGATTTCAGAGAGGAAACATAGAAGTAATAGTTGATATAAAATATTATAGAAAGATCAAAATGATTTTCTTGAAAAAAATAAAAATAAAATTTCCAGTGCTAAAACCACTACCTTAAAACTGTTCAATCTAGAGCTTAGCAGTGATGACAGAGGGAATAAATGCTATTGTTATTTGCTAAGAGAAATGAGTGAAAGGGGCGATAAAAGGATGAATTAATAGATGATGATCCGATGACTACGAGTGGAGTACGAAGAATGTTATATCGATCAGAAACTCTGGTTACAGAAGAGAGTATTTCTAAAATCCCTAGATGTATACCTTACAAGAGTAATTTGACGGAGATTGGATCTCATCCAAGTCTCATTATAGTATTAATGGCCCTCTAAACTATAAAACTCTTGTGTTTGTCCCAAGAATGGGAAGTGTGATGAGTTTTATCATTGTCTTTTTGAATCATCCTCCTCCCACGAACGTAGAACATAGCGTTCAGAGGACGAGACACACTGCATGCCTCAAGGCCGCTGGGGATGTTGGTTCTTGAAGACACGCTGAGAGACAATGTTATGGAGCTAGTTTGAATTGCATGCAATGAACTTGAACTATCTTGAGTATTCTCTAGTCTCGAACAAATTGTGAACGAAATGGTTCCATTTTCGTTTTAGTATGTTAGCTGGCGTCTCAATTACATCCCGTCTAAGAACAAGGTACACTTGACAGGGAACGTAGAGGGTGGACTTGATTGTAGTAATCAAATATTTAATATCAGACACTGCGCCACGGGGGCTTTAAAACTTAACAACTTTAAAACGACACATTGCTTTCTAGCACTATCATTTATTTCAGCCTGGACTATTTATTTGTTTAGATGAATATTCAAGGATGAAAAGGAGTCCGTGGAGTATGGGGATACGTTTTAAAAAATACCATTAGTCTTTCTACGTAGGGATGATTAATTTCCATTAGGTACCATTATATTGCAGTACCATTATGGGAGTTTAGTTATACCATTCCAATTAGCTGGATGATCTAGTCCGACCCCATAAATTACACTGCTGATACCATACTCTTGATGATGGCTTAATTGAGGTCCAAATCTAAACCGAGGTCAGGAACTATGCATATAAGGTCATTTGTGGGCATTTGTCACTAGCCTTGTGCTTTGTTGAAAGTCTTTGAGACGCTAAACATTGAAATTTTTGTAGTTGAGATTTAAAAAAAAATCCAAAGTATCATCGCCACAAATATATTTTTGCATAATCATTTTGCTTGTGTTTCATTTAAGATTTATAGCAATCTCTTATCTACTACTCAGTCACTAACATGCCTTTCACTATCATGCATATTTCCCCGATACTCTCGAGGTCCTGACCTCCAACTTGAAAAATGATGATTGCGTGAATGATAAGTGCCTTATAAGAGTTATAAGCTATAAATATCGGATGATTCTTAATCATTTTGAACAAGTGAGAATTCCATGTACAATCTAATTTAGATATAAATTCAACAACCAATAAATACATAGATTAATATTTCAGCTCGTTGCAAGTTAGCCAAGTCATAATTCATTCCAGTCATTAACTACTCAACTGAAGGAATAAAAGTTACGAAGCTTAAGATATTTTATGATCTTCTTAAAGATGGGCACGTATCTTGATGGTCTCAGTGCTGAGTGACAAGACAGAGTTGCAGAGTTTAATAATGATCTATTATAAATGTCCTTATAATCTCAGCGTGTAGTTATACTTGGAACTATTTGGAAGTCAAGAAGGACAAGTTAGTCTCCACTCTAGAGCTCTACTTTCATGCAGGCCTGACATGCTAGCCGTTAGTATTTATTGGCAACTGCATAAGATTTACAAATATTCTTCCTACATGCCCACCATCACCAATATCCCCATCCACCTTGGCCATCACTCTCTCCGTTATTTTATTAAAAAGAACTACTCACACGGAAGTCTTCTTATCAAACCGAGTCCTGTATCAGTCAGCTAAATATTTGAATTCCTCAGTTATCGATACAAGGCAACTCTATCAGCATTCCGACTTTTTCCGGTGAATGGTGAACTACCCGGATGTTATTTATGAGATTTATATACCTATACGACCTTTTCTTTATCACGAGTGCCAAATGGAGGACTGACGTGAACAATTTACAAGACTAGAGATATGAACTTATTATATCGGCTGATGGCCCTGATTGCTCTCCATACGAGCATTGGAAAAATACTCCTTTCCCTTCCGGTGCGTGGTAGAACAGTAGTGGAATAAACGGCTGGAGACCACTGGAGAGGAGTTTCATTATCTCTCTGGATATGGAGAGTGACGGCTATTACTATTTCAACTCATCATGGACTAACACACAATGCCATGGGATTCATTTATCATTCCGCAGTTCTCGTTCACCTGGCTCATTTCCCAAAATCAACTCCGGTCTGGGCGTCCACCACCCCTTATACTTTCCTATACAATTCCCATCACATTTATTTTACCAAACGGTCTTTCAAATCCAACAACTGCGGCATATATATTTGCTTTCCTTTATCTCAAAGCTGGTCCCACTCCTTTGTGTGCATGTGTAATGTATTTCCACTTCTTTCCAGGCCTGGAAGGAAGTTCCATCAACGACTCGGAGTAGGAGACACAAAAAGTTCAATCATCCCGTGGCACATCTCTTCCTTTTTATTTCCATCATAAAAAAGTCCATGTGCTCTCTGAAATCTTAGAAACTCCTTTCTGCTGGCTGGAGTGCAATTCTGAGATAGAATGAGAGTTCCTTGAGACACTAGATGAGATTGCAAAGGCCTGCTATTCGCTTCTATCCTTGTTTTTTAGAATGGAATTCATCAGTAAACCATTTGCGTTATTCCCAGTTCCCTATGCACTTGATAAACTGCTTTCACTTTCTGAAGTGGCTACCTCCACAAGATTTAATATACTTGGGAACAATGCACGCCCATTGATCTATATGTTTGTAAATAACTTTTACTCTCTTCTCGTTCATACCGTTGCGTATTTGAAATTACTGGTGTGTGTGTGTGATGCTGAATTTGAGGCATAGATATCGAATACATAGATTAGACCTATAAATTATTGTACATGTGTAAAAAGATGACTCGTGCCAAGGAGTCATTTAGGTTCGCATCCAGATGGGTTCTTATCCGTCTGTAAATACATCAAGTAGGATTAGTTGGAGCTCCATCCATGCATCCGTCCTTCTCTCCTTGTTTTCATTCACCTTTAATATTTATGCATCCTGTGATCCGCTTTCTTATGTATAGGTAGGTGGTACGAGGATTCGGGATGCTGAAGAATCCTCTCCCTCCCAGCAGCGCTTCCCACAGAGATCCACACCCAAGTCGGGAGGATTGGTAACGAAAGCAAAGCAAATTTCACGCTCCTAGTCAGCCAGCCCGTCAATTAAACCACAGTGAGACGGGTGGAATAGCCGGGGTAGGATTTTATGTATAATTACAGATAAATGTGATGTGGGCTTCCTCTTTAATCAAGAAACAAGGTGTAATTGGCCTTCGTAAATTTTAGAGTGGCTAAGTAGATAATTGATAGGGTTTAGTTAGTCAGGTTGGTCAGACCCACCTATCCCGTTGAACCCCCTTTGATGATGATACGCATTTCCGTTCTTGGATGCGGAGCGATTGGATTGTTACAGGGCTGAGGGAATATTATTAGGTGTGAGGCAAGTTCCGCCATCCCGACTCTAATCTTGGTTGAGTGAATCCGTAGAAAAATAATCACTCTCAGAGTGTTTACCTTAAATGCAAACATTTTTCCCGATTTGTGTTCCATGGAATGTGGGTGAAGGTCTTGAGCCGATTGCTGGCCACAAGTTCCGATAATCTATAAATCTAATTTTGTGGTTCGTAGCTATTTGAGTTAGGCACACCCGGCACATAACATTTAAAACATGTGAAACATCTATGGGCAATCAAATCCTTTGGGCTATTTGTGCTCAAAAGTTAAATATCAAGAGTCTAAAGGGATCCACACCCCTTTATGTTTGCTCTGCATGGACGGTTTTCCATCTAACAGGAAGGAAGATGATGAAGAGGATTTTGCAGGAAATCTCATTGATACGCTCGTTTAGTAAACGATGCTCCATGATGTCAGATGTATATTGAAATGAATGATCATTGTATAACAGCAAGAGGATTAGATTATTGCCAGCAGGGCATGTCGTTTTATCTTGTCCGTTTTGCTCAGAATTTATTTCAATGCTTTTCAGAATGAATAAATCTTAGCCCTTTTCTTGACTGGTACTGCTTGAGTATTTGAACGATTAGCTTTTTTATCTTTGCATTGATTTTCCTGTTGAGTTTACTGTACACGAGTTTGTTTACAACTCATTGGTAGAGTTTCCCAATCGTACAAAAAATTCACGAGTCCGTTAGATAGGCTTTTTGGTTTATTGCAGTTATTTAAGTACACAAATCAGCTTCGCTCCTTTGTCTATCTGTAATTACTATTGTATTTTCCCAAGGTCAACGTTAAATGTTTGTTTGAGATTTCAAACCACTAGGTCGTAAAATGTGCAGAAACGGAATGCATTTTCGTGGCCTGTAACGAGTAGCGATAAAACTGGGCTCTTGAGTTGGGAAAGATTTTTTTCTTATTAAGGTTCAGATATGTAGTGAAATAAAAGTGCCACGCACTTTCAACTTTTGGCATGCACAGACCGTCAGCAATTTGACTGGGCTACAGAATAATGAATAATAAAGAACTTTAAGTATTCTTTGCCAGTCTGCATAGGTATTTGGAGTTTTGAAACCGTCAAACAGTTTTTTCAGATTTGTTATGGACACGAGAGAGGAGATGCATATTCCCCATTAAATTATAGGGCTGCACTAAATCTTCTTTTATGTTCTGGGTGCATTCTGGAACCGGAAACGAGTTGGTTGCAGTTGCACTGGAAGAAGGGTTGTAAAATACATGTAACACTTTCAAGGCATAATACTATTTCCAAGGCTTTTTGCACTCAGATGCCCCATGTTTAAGTTTTAAACTTATTTTCATTCATATTGTAACAAATCATTTCAACCTAAGCCTTAAATGACATTACGCAGTCAAAAGGCCAATGATGAATTGCATCCCAAGGTTTATTTTTTTAATTAGACCGTAGCTTGAAATGGTGAATTTGGACTGCATTCAGGCAAGCTAAACGCAACCGGCGAGTAGGCTACATGCTGCTATACATGTGTGTGATGAGATTAATGTATTTACAAATGCAATGACCTTTCATTCTAATCAGCACTCGAAATGCTAATTTGCAAAGTGCTTAGTGTCACTCATTTTCTTCACAATCTGTTCTTACAGCCGTCCAACTTCATTAAGGGAAAATTATGATCTGTCGTACTGCTAGTTTGGCAAGTCATCAAAATTAAAAATGATTAGTCCAAGGGTAGATCCGAACAATTAGACAATCCCGTCGTTTCTTCTTGGTAAATACCAAGGGTATGATTTCATTGCTTAATTAATGAACAACTATTAGAAGCCCACGGTGTGTGTGGTAGGCTGAATAACTAATAACGTTGGTACTTTATAAATCTGGGCAAAAACAATGAAACTCTGTCAACCCCAACGTAGTTTGCCCTTTACAGACCAGAAGAAGATTAGAACTTGAAATTATATTTTTAACCATGTAAAAAAATCATCGTCTGAATAACATAAATGTACGTGGTTATGTATCCAAATTAATATTCATTGATTTAATTTAAAATTGCACATGCTTCCATGTTAGTTTCTGGTATTTCTAGAAATTGTAAATAAAATCATTGAAATTTCCTGAATTTAACAAAGAAAGACAAGTGGGGAAAAGCGTCCTTTAAGACCTACCACACATCCCGACAATCTCATAAGCTGGACTCGCCCCCAACATAACTGAATGATGCTGGCTCATTAGAATACAGTGCAAAACTTTGCTCCTTGCACTTGGAACAGTTGAAAAGAATTTCAGAGTAATATTTTCTGAAAAACTTGACGAGTAGAGATTCAATTACACGAGAAGTCAGCAATAATTACACAGCCACCAGCCAAGTCAACGAGTCTAAAATAATCCACTCAGGTTTCATTCATGAGAGAAAAAACCAAATCCAGCCTTAACTGAGATACTTTGAACCGGGCTGGCAAAGCCGAGAAGGAACTTCCTCCTCTGGCATTTACGATCTCGGAGATAATAAGAGCAAATGCAAGTCAAAATTGGGACTAATTCTGCGAGTTTTTGCACATAAAATCCCAGCCCGTGAACAGCTATGAAAGCCAACATCCTATCATTACCACTGTCACCTATGCTTCAGTATTCCCTTTTATACTCCCCCCGCTATTTTTTTGCTAACAAAGCGCAGAAATACCAAAGAAGAGTGTATAAAGTTAGCATATCGCTTCTTGCAGATAAGATAGGTCCTTAAGCTTTGCTAATTTAGTTGGGTAATGCTTTTAAATGTACTTGCATTTAGCACATGCATGTCCACCCTCCAGAGTTTGTTACCAAACTGTTTTCGGATATGTACAAAGATTCCCCCTAAAGAGAGAGGAGGTATAGAGATTGACAGCTAAAGTCAAGGTTTTAGAAGATTTGGACGGGCTGTCGTCAAAGTAAGTTTTTTTTTCAATCTTCCATCCCGTTTCTCGTGAGTGAGCACTTGTCAACTAAAAATCATGACAAAGGCAGATTGCATTTCAGTCTATTTTCCCTGCCCTTATCTTAATCCTCTGTTGTTCTTTTCAGTCGTTCGATATCAACTTGGAGAGAACAAAACTGTTACTATTCATTCCAGAGTGGCAGGTTTCTTTGATATTCTCAAAGATTTCTTTACGAGGGAAATCCTGAGTATTCTCAAGATGCGTTTACTCTCTCTCGTCTATCGGGTGCATTCTCTTTCACATAAATGCACGCGTTCCTTTGGTTAAAGAAGTTTGGATTTGGGATCGGAAGTATTTTAGCCACACACTATACACTCCGATAAAAAATAAACTTCAAGTTTCTTTATCATCACGGCTTGCAGATTGGGGAGGCTATTCCTAACTAATTTTATGTGCAAATGATTGCTAACATTCCCAACAGCCAATTGCCTTCAATTGGTTGCTTCTTGGACGATTGGACGATTTTTTTATTTCGGTGGTGGATAGGGTAAAAGTAATATGTTGTTTTAAAATATTATGTTATGCTGCATATAAAAGCCTTTGGCATTTTCCCCCTCACATTTATTCAACTTGTGAAAGGCGCTCAATCTTTTTGAGATTGACAAGGCATTTGGTATTTTGCTGTGAACGCTTCTTGACTACAGAATTAGTAGATTTACGAGTTTGCGGATTTAAGATTTCTTCTTCAGCAAAATAAATTTCAATCTAGAATGATTCAAATATATCATGAAATACAAACGTACAATACATGTCATGAAGTTAAGACTGTTATAAAGATGTATTTATAAAGAGTTGAGCTACCCAAATTTCATTTGTGATCGTTAAAGATTAGGTAAGCGTTAAAAAATGTAGAATTGCGATTAACATTGGAAAAATAAAAATAAGTCCTCCGTTTTCATATGTATTTGCTTACAATGCTTATAACATTATAATATACATTAGCTAGGGCTACGGCTCCAGACCTAGTGGACTGGAGGACTAGAAAGGTTTGTTTTACAAATAGTGATGAAGTAATTCGGAGCGGTGACTCTGATCTTTATTCAGGACATGATGCAAGAGCCGATCGGAGAACCAAGTTGGACACACAATGCCTCTACTATGCATTTTTAAATATTTACGATGAGTCAGCAGTCCGATGAGAGATGAGATTTTGTGGAGCAAGTGAAAGTTGTCATCAGGGCGTTGTACCCGGTGAACCCTTTCTTTCTTTATGTCTGGGTAATCTATGGGATCATTCAAAAATCAAAATATATCAGAATCCGGAATGAAACTTAAACATCGGGTAGACATGTATGGCTGGAGTGCGGGTGGGTTATCAATGAGTTGGGTTGATTCGAATTTGTACTCAAATGCACATGCAATACCCTATGCAATTTGTTTAGGTTTAGTCTGGGCCCGCCAGCCATTCTTAGAAACCCTTTAGCTAAGAGAAATAAACGGAAGGATTCAAGTATTTGAAGTTCAATTGCCCGAACGGATTTTTTTTTCTAATCCTAGGGCTGAATACAAAATACATAGGATAAAAGTTATAAAGGAACTTGAGGCTTTTGTAAGTTTAGACTGTATGGGGAGCGGAAGGGAAAATTAAGCTGTAAAATCGGTCCATGATGATAAAATTGTCTTTAATGTAAATAATAGGAATTTCGACCTACCTCATGTATTCATACATTTGTTTGTTTAAATGTTTTTTAGTTATGAAGCATATTTCCTGGAATGGATGAGCCAGCAGTGGTACAATTGTGTCAAATGTTTAAACATCTACTCTTACTCACCTACAATAATAATCTGAATGGGTATTTATACACAGCCTTAACCACGTTGAGCCTTTCATTCAGCGTGGCATCGGCAACCGGCATAGTTGACTGTTGAGTGTTGAGTTAACTTAAGTGCAGTTGTGTTCCAAGATTAATCGCTTTATCAAACTAGCTTGTTTGGTTTTAAAAAAGACTCAAGAATTCGTTTGAAGAATACAACAAATACAATTAGTTTCCTTGTGTTTTATTAGTGTGTAGCTGATACTGGTGCAGATAATACTATCACAAGCCTCTCAAAACTCGTTCATCCGTCTTTTGTAATCAAGAAGAGATTTACTAGACTCTGGTGTATTTCTTGAATCTATGTAGTTTGGAATTGTTCGAGTCAAGAGTTGACTTTGTTTGTGAACAACTTTCTTGATCTCACAAAGTAATTAAGGCTGTTCTTGGAGTCTCTTGGAGGTAATTATCGTCACTATAAGTTTACATGTTCTAATTCCAAATCTTAAGAGCTGAGTTAGCCGACATTGTATTGTGGGGCTCTTGTATGGGAAATTCGCAAAGTACTAGTTGAAAAAATTTGGAAGGTTTGCCAAATTATGCAGAGACCAGGATTCTTCGGTGACGACTTGACGCGTTGACACTGTACCGTGCAGAAAAAAATTAAAGCATATCCCTTTTACCTCTCATTGGTTTTTAGAATTTCAGCGAGTTCTTTCAGCCCAAAGTATCTTGAAGTCTAGTCAAGTTTTTGTATGATGAATTAATTTTGATATGCATTCATTTCTCCTGACCCTGACTGAAGTGACCTAGTCTGTATAATCCGTCTTTCTTCATAATCTCTAATACTAATACTTACAGCTATATGGAGTCCAATGTCTTAAATACATACCCGTTCTTGATCATGTTTTTGACACAATTCATAATAAATAACATGATTTATTGGCGTCTATTTATGGTGCAATTTTTTCAATTGATATACTGGCTCAATAAATTGAAATAAGACCATCGTAATATAAGCAATACATAAGATGGCTCGCAACTCTATGCATACACTATTATATAGCATGCAAATTGATACGGATTGCAAAGTTTTCCAAGCTTGGGTGGCCAATGAGATGTAGTTCTGATTGATTTATGGTGACATGCTCATCTCTAGATTTCCAACTAATTACCCTTATCCCTTGTTATCCCTCCAGAATTATCTCTAATTGAATTCCTCTGGCTGATTCAAGCAACTCGCTTTGAAAGTAACAATACCCTCCGTTGCGTACAGAGATACTCGGTCCATTCAGGTTCATTTGATTTGTGTCTCCTAGGCTTTTTTTTTACCCAAGGAAGTTTATCCTCTGATATATTAAGACTAGGGGATCAACTCAAAGCTAAAACACATTAGAGTCAGCCGCTTCTAAATCTCCCAGGTATTTTTCCAATTCAAAGGGAAAACGAGAGATAGATGGACATAAACATGCCCAGTAGGTTTATTCTTTTGTGTTCCAGCGGGTCAGTAAGTTACAATTAGCTATTAAATATCTCACACCTACCTCGAAGATGTCTGATTGAGTTAAAACCTTTTTGGAAATCAATTGGTTTAGTCTTCATGGCCTATCTCCGTTCTATATATGGCTTTATGACTATCTATGGTCTAATGCGGTGAGAATACCAATGAGAGCAACTAAAGACAAAGCCAGAGATTTTTTTTAACCCTGTGTGCGTAACGTAATAGTTATTTTCTTCCCAGGAGAGCCGTGTCGAGTTTCATCTTTGTTATTCTGTTGTCATATGATTCTCAAGTCTGTGTTTACAGAGTCTTAGCAATTATGCGTAACCGTTTAAAGAAAGGGATGGATGAGGCATGAGAAAGAGTCAGGTCTGGCTGGTCGGTCAGTTAAAATGATGAAGAATTTTTATGAAGCCAGTAAACCTTATGTTCATTACATCATTCACTGATACTAAGATGTTGAACTGAAATTGTCCCAAGTGGCTTCGTCAGTCATAGTCATGATTATGCAAACATAATAAAAAGCTGCAATGGTTACAGTAAAAGTTTGCTCAGCACTGTCTACTTCCCCTCTCAAATGAACACAAATGTGTAAGCATATCTGTGGATTTGCTGAATGAATGAATGGGCCGTATATCTTTACAAGTCTGCAACCCACAGATTCGTTGATAATTACTTGGTGTTTGTATCGCGATTGTGTAGTGTGAAGGAGCTTATGTATTTTCTCCCACGCATGCAGATGCAGACAGCCATAAATGAAACGGTACTTCCATGTATACAATTCACAGTAAAGGGGACTAGGGTCTGGGGCTTGGAGAGTCTTAAGAATAGCCAACCTCATAAATAAATCTTCTGCCCGAGAAACGGTTGAGTAGTAAAAGGGCTGGAACTATCCGATTTCTGGGTTAAAAACAATGGGAAGGCTTTTATAGCCATGAAAATAAATTAGCAAAACTCTTCAAATCTTTTTACAGCCTAAAAGCTATAGGGACTGACTGTTTATTTTATTTGTTAATGTACAGGTCTCTGGACAAGGAAGCGAGGAACATTAAAAAGGGTGTGGAAGAGGAAGGAAGAAGGGGGCGTCCAGCTACATTTTCAACCGGCTTACAACTCTCCAACTTCCTTTATTCTACAGGACAAGCTATTTTTCAAGACTGAGGGAGAAATCTTAAGTTTCATTTATGATGGAGTGCATCAGCTCATCAGGCTTTTCAGGCTGTACGCCAAGGTCCAGATCATCTTATCAAATCCTGAAGATCCTACTGATCCTACTGATGTCTTGCACATTCACGGCCGTCTTGGCCGACTCTATGAGTGCCCCAGAGACTGAAGTGAGGAAACCACTTTCGGATGTAAATGCATGTGAGTTTGACGGGCCTCCGCTGTATTGTTCATGTAACCCAGCAGATGAAGTCGAAGAACTCAAATGCGGGGCCTGGGGTTCCCCAGGCGAAGAAGATGAGACATGGAGAGCCCTTGGAAATTTAAAAAACACGACCTATTTTGAATTTGGCAATCGACCCGAAAGGGCCTTGAAATACTTTCCCCCTCGGCAATTGTTCCAGGATTTGAGCAAGCTGACGTACTTCATCATGAAGCTGTCTCAGTTTGGAGCGCTTCCTTCATTTGCTTTCGCAAATTCAACGTCTCTGGCTGAAATCAGTTTGATTGACAATGATATTACCCACTTGAGTCTTAATAGCTTTGCAAACCTGGTTAATCTCTCGAAAGTAAATCTAGGGCAGAATTTGATCGGCGAGATTAACCGTGAGGTGTTCGCCAACGTGCCAAAACTTCAGTACCTTTACTTGGATCGAAATCGAATCCGAGTCATCCACGACTACGCTTTCAAGGGCCTGAGTAGCGTGGAAGAGTTGGATTTGCAAAAGAACAACCTGACAGTAATTGCTCGAGAGGTGTTCTCCGGATTGGGAAAAGTGTCGCGGTTAGAGTTGCAGAATAACATGATTGAATTCCTTGGGGATCATGTCTTTGCCGACATGCCATTACTTCGAGAGTTGGATCTTCACGGCAATCAAATTCGATCTGTTAGTCCAACGGCTTTTTATGGTCTCAAGGACCTTCAAAGACTCATTATGAACTCTAACAAGATCGTGATACTCAAGCCACCAACGTTCGCCCATCTCACCAAGATCTACCTGCTCGACTTGAGGGATAATGAATTGGACACCTTCAGTGAGAGTCTGATTGAGCCAATCTACAGTAATTTGAAGAACGTCAGCATGCAACTCATGATGGAAGGTATGTAATTACAATTATCACAGAGAAATTTCCTTTGTACTAAATCAAACATATTTTTTGGTTTCGCACAACATACCGACCTACCTAGTTCAGTTTTAGGTTAACTTTATTCTGTCGAGAGTTGTTGTGCATCATAAATGCTAGTATATTTTTCTCCGGTTAGGTTTGGAGAGTCCTTGAGATATTTATACAGAAATTTTAACCTGGAATGTGATGCAATAAAGCTGTAGCTAATTGTATGAATCCGCTTGAGTGTTAAAAAAAAGTTCAGTGTAAACTTTTGTCGGCATCGCTGAGGCAGTATTGAGGCCATAAACGAACCCTTTTCCCTCGTAAATCAAACTGCTCTCATTGGAATTAATGGGATATCTCCCCTTCAACAAATGCATAAATGCAATAACTACGGGGTCCAAGTACCAATACAAGAGAACTTTCCCTACTCCCTGAAATATGAATAGAATATAGATGTGATCTCTGACGACTGGAATTTAACAATCCTGAGCTAAGGGACATTATGCATAGGATATACGACTAAAGGAAGATGGGTAGACCATTCCATAATAATTCTAATGGCATTCAGCAATCATGATGATGACGTTACAAGTTATTATTACAATTGACACGAGTTTCATGCTGGTTTCTATTTGAATTTTACTCCAGGGAACCGACTAATGTGTGACTGTCGGATTTTGTGGATTCAGAAGCTCTACACAGAGACGGAGAGTGACCATGTGAAGAGACACTTGGCTAAAACCCAGTGTGATTTATTTCACACTCCTGAACAAAAGTTGAGAGAACTAAATCACGGCCTGGCAGTGAGTTACAGCTCAAATATCACAATTGTAGCTGCTCCCCCTGAAGAAACGACTACATATGCCTTTGACAGCATCAAAAATGTGATTGAATTGAACCCGGCCGATTTCAAGTGTCACGAACACCATCAACAGCACAACGAAGTGAGGCACAATTGGGACACTGTCCACCCGGCATCTCAAGATGACTCCCAAGCTAGTTACAGTGATGGGCAAGAAGCTGAGAAATCTAAAGTTGTCAACGGAAACAAGAAGGAGGTTCACCACCAGCAGCAACAACAGCAAAGTCATCACCAAAGTCACACTGACCCTTCGTACCAGTCAGATGACAAATTGACGGGAGCTGGAGATTCTTCCGGGGGTAACAATAGTAGTGGCAGCTCGAGGATAATGAATTACTCTCACTACCTGACATCCTGGATAAGTATCCTTTGTATGGGAGTGTTGTATTTGCTAACCCTTGGTATTTGCTAGGACTTAAGGACTGAGGGTATATTTATTTTTCTAATTCTCTCTCTAACTTCCATTTCTCTTGATTTCTTGGAGCTTGATTCTAAGACTTTGCTTGGGTTTGCTTTAAGTGGTAAAACCTCCGTGGACTATGTTATAGGTAGACACAAGTGTGAAACGTACAGGCGTATATATATATAGTCAAGGGTGTAATTTATCTAGCTATTATAATCTGTAATTTAGAAAGATAAGGATTAAGTCGATGAAAATAGTCACAAACATTGTTGTTAGATATGTATTCATCTGCCAATTAAATATATGACGCGAGGATTGTATCGTATCTAGTTACAGGGATGATTAGTCTAATCTTAATCCTGCCAGAGTATTCACTCCACTGCTTATAGTAAACTTTAAAAGTCTGCATATTCTGCCATAACGTAATAATATTTAAATAAACAAGGATAGGGCTGATTACCTTAATTACAGAATTTAAAAGGGATAAATCTCTGTTGACAGTCAGAACTTTAAATTATGATTTGTTGAATGTTCACCATTCATTTTAAGAGCTCAGCAATTATAAAGGCTGGCCTTCACAAGAATTAAAATGTACATGATCTTTAAATGTATAGCGGTGACTTGACTGGTAATGGTAACCACCCTGGAGAGAGTTGAGCGGTCTCTGATAACCACACCAAAGTGTGAAATAGGTATCGCTACTAACAACTACAAACTTGTTCTAATTACCATTTTTAATTCCATGTATACTCAACCAAGAATCAAGACGAATAAGCTTATTGTATCCGCCCAAACAAACTGTTCCCCTTAAATTATGCTAATCCACACTTTGTTAAGCTTTCAAATTCTAAATTACTCCTCGTTTTCTTATCTTGAGTTTTATTTTATTGTTACAAATCATGTTCATTGCTGCTAATTATTAAGCCTATGAGAATACAGGGACTGACGGATATAGGAAGAGTTCACACATGTTGGCCGACTAGTAATAATAAAGATAATACAAATATAATGCTTTTAGTTTATAAGATAATCTCGGGGATTTACATACGAAGGTAAAAATATTTTAGTTCTAGTGTTTAGTGTGGGGATTCAATTTGCATTTTTGTGCTTTCAGGCATACGCATAACGCGGTAATCTAACAACTCTGTAGCAGACTTCATTTATGGTCAAGTAATATTTATTTGTTTTAAAACCCTGTGGGTTGAATACATTTACTTAGTCATTTATGGCGGCATGTCTTGCTAGCAATATCATTGAGCCCTAAACAAAAGAGCCGTCCTTTCAGAAACAAAAACTATCAACCCGTTTTCCTAATGAGTAAAACTTTTAATTACTCATTAGTTTGACAGTGACATTTGATAAGTGTGCAAACATCACCCTCTGAAAGTTCATGGGATGACATGGGCTTTCCTGTCATCCCAACTCCCTTGGGCTATGTCAGCATGAACTGAACCTTTGTCCTACCAACCACAGCCCTGTAACTTAAGAGTCTATAGATTTAAAATTTAATGCCATTCCACTTCCAAACGTCCTAGATAATGTGCATAAGAAGAATAGGTGTGGATGAAGGTTGGAGAAGTACACTGTATTATAATCTCTGATGAGCTTCAATTAACAAGCAGCTTTTTATGGGAATCCTCAGTCCCCGTGTTTGCTATCAAGAAAAGCCGATAAAGCTTCCACTCCTGTGAGTCTCTATTCACAGAAGGAAGAGCTTAGAAAAGTTTCCAACATTGTTAAATAGCTTAATTAAAATAATTGCTTGCTTGTTAATTTTGAGGGTGTGGAAGGTCACGAATAGTTTTTTTAATCATCAAAATGTAACTCTAAAGCATGTCCAAAAATGTTTTCGTTCTGACGCGATAATCGTATTACTTACTAAACCCGAGGATCCAACTACTCCTTCAACTCTCATGTAAATTCTGTAATATAATAAAACCCGTTTGGTAAAATGTTTAAGACTATTTCCCAGAACTGTTGTGGATATTAAATGGAGATATAAATAAAAATATATATACAATGTGAACTGCCACCTCGAAATGAGGCTGAAATATTGTGTTATGTTACAATTAGGATCACTACTGTGTGCTATGTGAGCAGTTTTATACGAACATGTAGATACCAATGAGACTTGGTGTACCTTTTCTTTGGTCTATGATCCATGCAATGGATATCCATGCAAAAAATAACAACTCGAATTAGCTAATAGATTAGCAATCCTATTTGCTTTCACTTAATCTCAATTAACAAGCAAAAAAATTGTGCTTCTTTCCTATTATAGCTTCTGTAGATAGATGAATCTTGAGAGTGGCTATATAACTAATAGTCTGTAAAAACAAGGCAGAACTCTTGCAATGCTAAAGCTGGGATGGAATAGTTCCTCTTTGGATGACTTAGCAATAAGCGTATAAAGTTAGGGCTCTTCTCGCAACTCTACTTAACATCTCTTAGCTAATTGCTTGCTCAACGAAATACTAATTGCTAAACTAACAACGCCTTTAGACATTTATTTTGCAATTCTAAATATCCTGGCAATAATTGGGTTTAACCTTTCGTAAAACGCGAAGCATCCTAATGATAAATAAGCCCATACATAGGGCTATGTTTAATCATTTAAGCAGCAAACTTTATCTTATATGTCAATTACCTCTAGGATTGTATATTAAAGATAAAAATAGTTTTTGAGACATGAGATTGTAATATAAATAAAATGTGCAAAAGAGGACATCCTAATGATGGTGAATCTATGTAGTACGTCTGCTAAAGGGCCAACGAGTGGGTTGACAAATATTTGTCCATTATGAATTGGTAATTAACTGCAAAGAGAGCATGGAGATGATGATGAGGGGAATGAGTTCAATGAGTCTTTTCGCCTGTGAGCTTTAGCAATGTCTGTACTATTTAATGATTCCTGTACGATGTTATGTAGAAAAAGGGAAGGCAAATATATTTAATGAATAAAGTCAACTTAAAAACAGGATCTCTCATTGATTCAGGATTATTTAGAAAAGAGCTCCCTCAGATTTGAATCCTTGTTGCAAGTTGCACTGCAATATTGTTTGCATACAAGCATCAACTCAGGAGCACAATGTTTGTTTACCAGTTCCTCCCTCTGAGAATCAACAAATTAGAAATGTCAAGTCAGTTTTGTGGTAGATCCCCGAAAATCCAATAGCCCAACCTTTCCTTCAATCCAATCTAAAGGCCAAAAATGCAATCTGCCACCACTGATGAAAGGGAAATATTGAATGGGGACAAATACAGATGATTCGTGTGTACAGAATTTCTACACAGGACTTTCACCTTGAACCTCAAATCCATTTCATGCATCCATAACAATAAAACACAATGCACCCCAATCATTCCGGCTGTTCCAAGATTTAGATTTCCCCTGTCGAATTCCCAAACATTGGCAAACGGCTGAAGGTCTAAAGAATAATGAAACTACTTTCCGACTCCCTATATGTCAACTGCTATTATTTCCTTGGAGCATTGCTCATCAAAAATGATAACACCGGGACGGTAGAGCCAGACAGCTATTGATAAGGGATCGAAAGCGTTGATAAATAAATAACGAGTGTGTGAGGACATGTAAATTCTATAGTTAAGTAAGACATCCCCATCCAAGATTCTATTGAGGAAGTCGTTTTAAAAGGCCATTTCTCGTATACATTGTTACGAGGTCTTTGGAAGTATGATACAATGTAGTGGAGGGGCATGAATGAAGTACCATGTATCATATTATGCAGGACATGTACACTCTGATAAAATTGCACTTATCATGAGAAATCATCACAGTCCTTTTTTTATTGTTATTGCCGGGACATACAGTTTTCTTTAGAAGCTTGATTTCGATTTCCCGTCTTTTACTAAAAAAACATAACCTCATACCAGATAGTCATAGTCGTATCTCATCCAAGGTGGGTAACAGAATACAAAAGTGAGTTATAAATTTTGGGAATGTATCATCAATTTTACAGAGACAAATAAAGGCAAAAATATTTCTACCGCATTTATTCCCGGAAAGTGGATCGGAAAATTATCTAGTGGACAGTAAACTGGAGACAATAGAAAATAAATGTTTTGTTGCCAAAATTAAACAATATGATGAAATAATTTCAGTTTTTTTTTGTAATTACAATTCCAAGTATATAGAATTTTTATTATTAGAATACACACAATGAGGCATATTTATTTGTCCCTGGGAATATTCGTCCGTAAATAAAGGGCATAGCGATGTTTACCACAAAAGCATTTCATGACTGGACACCCAGACAAATAATTTGTTGGTTATGGAAAAATGACAGAATATCCATCACTTTTCCATACAACCATACAATTGGGCTAGACAAAAATACTAAAGTGTCCAATGTTGATTTGGGGTAGGCCAGTCAGAGTCCTTTTTTAGTTGTTGTAAATCATAGTATACTTGCCAAAATCTTCTATACCCCTTTATCCATACTTTTCACCGGATTCAAGATTATTGGCAACAAACGCCATTGTAATTTTCTCCTCACTCAAACATGAAAATCGTTAGTATTTGAAACAATTAATTATAGCCCAAGTTCTACTACTAACGACTCCAGAAGGTGAAGATACCAAAGTTCCCACGCTTCTTATTGGTCACTATGCAGACAATGAACTTAATGGACTATATAATACACCAGTAGGAAATGAGGCATAGCCAGCCTAAAATTCATTGATACGCAGCAGGGCTTTCGATGCTCAAAGCTTTCTCCATAGGAGAAAGGAGGTGTGACATGTGTGGCTACACTGGGTCTATTGTGGAAAGTGAACAGGGTGGTCTGGAACATATCAGATAGTGCTTGTGTGGCTATCACCTCATAAAATATTCTATATTCTCAACATCAATACTTGTTCAATGGATTTAAAATCAAATTGCTCAGTTTGATCAAAGGGCTTGAGGTAAGCACTGCGGAGGAGCGGCTCACTTTTCGTCAAATTCTGTAAATTCAATCGAGAGGATCCTATCTGTTTATTTAGAGCTTTGGCTGCTGAACCTACTGAATCTGTTTATGTTCGAGTGACGAACTTCATGTAAGATCAGATTTTCTCAATTTTTGGAAGACGTCCGTGTGCGTGGGGAGATCAAAGCGGAATGATCGTGGACTCTAATGCCAACTAGTAAACATTTTTACTAGTTGACACCATTCAAAAGTGACGGAGAAAATTAGCTGAAGCTTCGAAAGTGTGTGGGAGACAGGGGGAAAGATAACAAATAAAAATGTAGGTGAAGTCAAGGAAGGGCGATGGGCGGTTGTGCGGAATCTTTGTGCAAATAATCTCCAAGCTATTAAAAAGGATTATTCCGATGGGAGGTGAATATTTAATATCTCTAGATCCTTATTGTACAATAAACCGAAAAATTCCCCGTTTCCTGAGAAATCTCCTACTCGTCTTGTGTATTTGTGAAGGTTGTATATCTCCTCAAGTCAGGTCCACACCGATTGTACACATCGTCTCGATTCATTATGAGAACACGTCCAACTCAACTTTGCAAATATATCCGTCGAGATCTCATATAACTAGAGCAGATTTGGCCATGCCAAGAAAAACAAGATCCCTGACTGGGAATCCGGATACCAGTACTCAACTTGTGTTTGATGATGATATGACGAATGGAAAAATTGACGTAAGCTGGGGAAAAAAATCACTTCCACAAATCGTTCCTCTGCCCCCCTCAAGGGGTAAGTCGTTTAGTGAAGGTGATGCTAGAATGATTGCATTGTACAGAGACTTCCTCACAGACTTTACCATTCATAATGAATGGTCATCCGCCTATCTCATCATTCCTGGGGTTCAATCAACCGAATTGTGCAATTATTTCCAAGCAACGCTTCTCAAATCCAAGGCAGCTCTCAAATCCCGATGCGGTACTGAGGCTTTGCTGAATGAAATTAGAATCGTCGAATCTGATAGGCCCAACTCATCCGGTCAGCAAACTGTCCCAATTTTTTCGTTTTATTTCCTTGGGAATGTTAATAAAACGGTATCCCGTGGAGTGGGCATTGATCCCCAGTTCTTGATCAACTATCTCCCTTCCAGGCCTATATTTGTCTTAGGTGGGACTGAAAGGATGGATGTTATCGTTGATCGAATTCAGCCGGAGTTTCAGGCTAATTACAAATGGACATTGGTAGCGTTACCTGATCTCTCGTCTGAGATATTAAGCCTTGCTGATGTGTATGGATTTTCTACGTCTTCAGACCCTGTTTCCCAGTTGATTGGGACTTGGTCGGGAAAACTAGGTGTGGAAATCGACCCGAAACTCGCTTTTGGACTTTCTGATTTCAAAGGAAGGACTATTCGAGTTACTACCCTTTCTGTAATTCAAAA
Organism: Agrenia bidenticulata; assembly: GCA_034694785.1. Taxonomy (NCBI): domain Eukaryota; kingdom Metazoa; phylum Arthropoda; class Collembola; order Entomobryomorpha; family Isotomidae; genus Agrenia; species Agrenia bidenticulata. The sequence continues at coordinate 6,935 of JAQFYM010001330.1, read as the reverse complement.
ACACTATCCATCAACATTTTCATAAAGCTCTCTGTAGGTTAATTTAGATGAGAAAATCATAGATTTAAAATTAATTAACACATTCGTCTAAGGTAGTCCCCACGACCACCACGTTTGTCGAATTCAGTTGAGAAGATAATTATAATTAAAAATTAAAAAAAATTTATTCCTATCAAAAATTAAAAAAGAAGGACAACTAGAGAAATATTTCAATATTTTCAATATTTTTGAACCAAGCAAGAGTTTAAAATCAGTAATGGTACATAAAATTATTGTTTATTTATCTTTGTAATGCCGTTACCCAAGATTCTTAATATTTGCAGGCAGCTCCTTTTGTGTACGTCGACAGTTCTTCAGGAAGGATTAAGTGCAGAGGATATCTCCCCGATATTCTTGAAAATCTTAGCATTCAGCTAAATTTCACGTAATAATATTTTCATATCCGCGTTTATTGATCGCCTTTACTTGTCTATACAGAGCTCTCCGTGAATGCAAACTGCAATTTTTTTTCGAAGCTCAAGTAAAGAGGCACGAATTAGTTTGCGACAGATTCCGAATTGTAACTGATCACTCTGTAATGGCTGTTGGTATAATTCTGGGTGACATTTATATGATATTGATTGCAGATTTGAGATGTTGACACCATCAGATAAAGAATTCGGCAATGTGAACCAGAATGGGAGTTGGTCTGGAATGGTTGGCATGCTTCAACGAAAGGTTACCTCTCAAGTACAGATCTTATATTTTATCTTGATTCCAACGTGTATTTCCCGAACTTGGAACGTGTTCAACCATCCTATTTGCATAATGTCATTTCTCCTTCAGAATCTGCACTTAGTCAACAGCAGATGACATTTGGGATGTCAACATTCTTAACATATCATAACCTATTGAGTATAAAATAAATGTAGTCATAAAGTCCCTTAATTCAAGTCCGTAAGCTTGTAATAAGTATGAAATTCGAATCCAGAATTCGACTCCGAAAGTCCCAACTTCACGTACAGTTCTTATGAAAAAAAGTGCACTTACATTTTCTGAATATTAAATATACAGGAAGCTGAAATTGCTCTAATGTCGTTCAGCCTGACAACGAGGAGGAAAATTGTAATGGACTTTTCTCCACCCGTGGAATATAGTTCGGTAAGCGTAGCTGGAATTCCTCATGCTTGACAAAAAATTGATAACCAACCCTTTTGAAAAACCCAATTGACTCCCAAGAACGTTTTCTCAGGTACGCTTACTCATACGAAGAGACTGGCAAAATGCAGAGCTGAAATGGTCCGCGTATCTAAGACCATTTGACTCCAACGTGTGGATTGCTATTCCTATTTGTGTCGGCTTAGGCGTAATTACTTTAGCTATATTTGCTCACTGGAAGGTCCTAGAGATGAATCCCGGAAGCTCAGCCTGGATCTTGTCTTCTTGCTTTGTTTTGCAAGGTACAGCTAGAAATAAATTAGTTGATTCCGATTTTGGTCAGTTGGGAATTGAATGGAATTGAATCAAGGCATTTCACATGTTTAAACAGGACAAACGGAGCACTCGTCTATAAAACTAACCCCTTACAGACTTGTGATTGGTACTTTCTGGGTACTTTCGGTTATCGTATTCGCTAGCTACACCGCAAGACTGACAGCATTCCTTGCGGCGACTACAGAAAATCTCCCAGTCCAATCTCTTGCTCAAGCTGTGAAAAATAAAAATTGGAAAATTGGCTTAACAAAAGGATCCGCATTCATTGACAGAATTAAGGTAAAAAGTAAAGGGTACAAGTCATTAATGAGGGTGGTTAAAATGTAACCCCGGTAAATGTTCACAGGAATCAAGAGTAGAGGTTCTGAGGGGTCTATTTCACAGACTCTCTGAAGATCCGTCGGCATTAGTGGAAAGCTTCCAGGAAGGGATGGACAAGGTTTTCAAAGAACGATATATATTCTTCACAAGTGAGTTAACTCCTACGTTCCTCATCAGGAATACAGGGAATTGTTCCTTCACTTGGCTTCCAGACAAATACTTTTCGGGATTTGGATACATGGGATATCAAAAGAATTTGCCACTGTCTCCCATAATTTCTCAAAGGTAGGTCACATGTGGATTACTTGGAAGTTAATTTGACTCTTGGCTTATGCTTCAATTTCATATAAATTATGGCTTATTTTATTTGTAGAATTTCGGAGATTCGGCAAACTGGCCAAATGCAACGACTTTTCCGTAAATGGTGGGGCTCTGAATCTGTTTGCTACTCAAGCAACTCAGGGGATTCCTTTCTTGGCATGAGCTTGTATGAAACAGGGACGGCATTTCTTATTCTTATACTTGGGATAAGCCTTTCCGTAACGCTGGTTGTGTGTGAACTATACAGGCGTCCTCGTAATGCTTTAAATCAAAGCTCAGTATTAAATGAAACGACAGCCATTACGAGTGAAAAGAATCAATTAGAAATACCAGTATCTACTGCCCACTATCTCAGCACTAACTATGATTCCGCAAAACTCGGCGGCTATAATTACAACTCCGAGTTTTCTTTATCGTCAAAACGACAAATACCTCATATGTATTAAATTAATTTCGTCGAATAAATATGAATCAATATCATAAGTCATAGCAACAGCTTAGCAACAACACCAATGAAAGAAATGCCTACATTTACATTATGGACTAGGAAAACAACGACAAATATCTGTACAATTTCATTACAATAGGTCAAGTGAGCTTCTTAACTCAAGCCTAGTGATTCTGAACATCTACATTTTGAACGATAAGACGACGGAGTTCAGGGAAGACAAAAAATGATACATGTATTGATAAATATAAATAGTATGTAATCTGACGGTAAGTTCCCAGTAGAATCGATTGCTTTTGCTAACAAACCCCCAAGGGCTGTTTGATATTTTGAAAAGATGCAAAGAATCTCTTAACCAATGTATTTCTTTCACACACACACAGATCAAATTTATCAAAATTCATTGAAAAAAATAGTTCGGCGACGAACGATGACTTCATAAGAAAATATCTGAATGAGATTTATTTTATTTTTGCATTCGCCAACGTTAGTAAAACGGTAAATATTAAAATTCACAATCACAAAAATTTAGCCCTCAAAACACTTATCTAAAATTCACTTGAACATTAAAACTAAGCATCACCTGCCAACAGAACATAAAATAATTACTCAGAGCATAATTTTTCTTTCCCTGGCACGTTTGTTGCGCGTAGGCTCACTGGTACAAACAGACCCAGACTCTAACGATACCTTACTTGGACTATTAAGTTCAGAAACTTTATTTTGATGCTGGCGAGCAAACATTGCTGCAATACCGGATTTAGCCATGGACATTCTACCAGTTGAGCTTGAGGCAGGAGATCCTTTTGAAAAGCTACTGAAGTCTGTTTTACGAAAACTCGACTTTGGAACTGTAGAAGAGCTCATAGAAACATTGACAGCATCAAACGTAGAATAATCCATCCTAGAATTATTGCAGCCACTACTGAAACCAGTAGAAAAACTATCTAACAAATTCGAAGAACCCAGACCATCTCCTATACCCGTATTTGTACCGAATTCATGAACTGATGATCCTTCTTCACCGCCACCAAGTCGATCCAGATCAAAATCTGTGCTCTCGGGATTTGGAGTATTTTGCTGAGTCCCAAAAGAGGTCTCACAAGGAACCGGCCTGGCCAACATTTCGTTCCTGAATGATTCCAAGCTACCTGGGAGTGCTGGCCAAGTTTCGAAATTTTTTACCTGAATTAAAATGTGATTGTTATAATTAGAAAATGTCGCATATGTTGAATCAAAAAAAATAAAGACGAGACAATTACGGAAGATCGGATCCACTTAGAAAGAGCACCCACGTATCGAGGTGTTTTTATGTATCGATCATCAATTAGGAGAATGGCTCCCCAATCCTGTCTGTGCCTAATGCACCTTCCAAGAGCCTGATTCAATGCTCTGTAGTAAAATATATTAAACATATAGTGCACATAAAATTAACTTTATAATCGTAACAAATAAAAAGGGAACATACCGAAAAGCTTGAATTTCATACCAGTCACCTCCAGACAACAGTCCTCGATCAATATTTCTCTGATTGTAATCTCTCTTCAGCACTACTTGCATATCTCGATAATTTGGGAAAGGGATTCCAATCTAAAATGTGTAAAAAATATATAATAAATTTAACCAGTTTTCATACAGTGTTGAATTGTTTATTTAAACGTACACATATCACAGCCCGGGCATTATTATCCGAGAAATCCAATCCTTCACTAACTTTACCTCTGCACACAGCTAGAAATATTGCTCCGGTCATACCGTTCATTGTACCCTAGTGTAAAACGAGTTATTAGTGACAGGGAAGATGAATACAAATTCCGAAATATTTCAAGTAAAATACCTGGCCATCACACTGTTTTATGGCACTGTAATATCTCTTCATAGCGGTTTCGAAATCTTCGGTACCGGTTCGGGGTTCTACAATGATGAGTTTCTTAGCTTCTAACTTGTCAAACCTGTCTGTCATCTGCCATCTGTAAGATACAAAGTAGAAAAATATTGTTTATGTCATTTGAAAAAGTTTATACATAGGTTTGGTCTTCAGGTGACTCCAATTCGGGAATGACTTGACATTAAAATTTGTTAATAGCTCAGATCACGTTCAAATCTTTAAATATTATGCTTATAATTTCATATGGTTTTAACTGAGTCATCCAAAAAATTTATTGAACAAGAACACAATGACATTTTTAGTAACTCCTGAACTAAGGCTACTAGAAAAGTTGAAATGCTTAGATACATTGCTTTACACAACAGTAAGCAATGGTTTTAGTTGTTGAGAAAAATTGATTGCATTTCTGAAAGTTTATTATGATTTGCGTGATTACCTGTTCAACATCTTGTCCAACATTCGATACGACGGAAAGAAGCAGAGCACACCATATGGCATTGTATCACAGATATACTGAACTACTGTTCCAACCTCGTCTTGATAGTCAAGAGTCTCCGTATTTTGATAGGAACCGTTCAAGTTTATTAGACTTGGGCCAACACCCAGGACTCCAGCCCAAACCTTTCATAAAAATTAGATTAGCCATTTGAGTACAATACTAAAATATTTTAATAATGGTGAATAACCTTCAAACAATTGTTAAGTTTTTAAGAGATTATTACCATTACTAAGAAACGTAAACTAACCTGATTTTTATCTATAACATGTGGAGCTTCTAGTTTTAGAGGGAAAGGAGTTCCCAATTCCGACTGAAAGGAATGCATGGGTGAAAGCGTTCCAGAAGTTAACACGATTGAATGAACCTTTTCTTGAATCTCCTACAAAAATGTATACATGAACTTTCAAATTCTTACTCAAATGATCAATTAAAACAAATTATAAGCTAAGAGTTACCACAAAAGAAATAGCAGGGTTAAGGCACCACACACTAAGAGACAAGCACTTAGCAAAAACAAATGGACCACCGTTTCCATCTCTTTGCCGGCGCTCTCTGGTCTTCAAGAGTGCGATACGAAAATCATCCCGACTCCGACCGTTGTTTCTGTTCATCTCGTGAAAAAGTCGAAAAACATTTTCTGCCACTGCTAATGTTGCGGCCGAAGCGGTCGGTTTTTCCTGTTGGTAACGGCTCCCTCTTTCTCTAGATAATTCCATGTCGCTTTCCCTTTGTGCAATGATTGCTGCCAGATAGCCCTTTTAATTTAAAACACGAGTACATGATCAGATATAAAATGTTTTGGTTGCATACATTGACAGAAATTACAATATTGAAAATCAAATATCAACCTGACAAGTGCGAACTTTTTCATCCGTCAATCCAGCCATGTGAAGAGAGGCGACAATCTCCGTGCCGATCCAAAACTTTCCAGAACTATCAAAAGTCAACTCACGGAGATTAGAGCTTTCGCTGTCAATCCAAACACAGAGGGACGAAAAAAGAGTAGCCTGAAAATCAAAAAATTTGATACATACTGTAAAATGTCATAACTTGATTAGAATCCTAACAAATTTCTGCTTATTGCTCATAGATGATTGGTTTGAAATTTGAAATACTTAATTACTACTGCAATTACAAATTTGAGACTTTCCAAAGTAGTCTGGTTTTAATTTCAATATAATAATTCAGTTTAATCAATAAAAGAATTTAAAAAAAAGTAAACCGAAAAGTTGTTACCCAGAAGCTATCAGCTACAGTAAATATCGAGCGCCTATTTTCCACAGTAGTATCTATTTTATTTAACCATGAATTTTCATTGCCATGATAAATTAATACCCTAGTCCTTCCATATTTTTTACATTGAATCTCTGGGGGAGAAATGTCGTGCATTACGTCAGGGGGCCCTTTGTCTGACTCATCATTTAATTTGTAGTTCAATTTCGGAGAATCCTAATTCCCTCGAGGTTGGTGCACCGATATTACACTTCTCAGATTCACGGATTTCATTCTCACTTACCAATTCCCCATGGGCGTATGGTTCCACTCCTCCAATATTTCGTATTTTTTCACAGTCTTGCATTGCCTTCTGCAAATCTTCGTGCCTCATTTTAAAACTTGCTGCATCTCTTGCCGCATCTTCCATGTTGTGAGCTTCATCAAATATAACCACTTGATTTTCCAAATCCAGGTTCATCTGTATCAAAACAATCATAGCCGCGTAAAAATGCATTATTTTCTAAAAACAGAGGTTTCGAGTTTAAATTTAGTATACTTACACTTTTTCGAATATTAGGATCAATGATGTAGTTGTACGGGCAGAATATAATATCTGCATTCGACATCAAGATACGGGTAGCATAGTAAGGGCACGCTCTTGTCTAAGAATCAAGACAGATATATTGTTAATTAAAAAACTCACAAGTGCAACTTCATATAGCCCGAGCCAAGTTGATAAAAAATTTCAAGCTTCTTAACCAATTTATAAA
>JAQFYM010001329.1:0-35366 GCA_034694785.1 Agrenia bidenticulata | reverse complement strand
TTCTCTTAAGAACCCGTTTTTTAGGCCTATAAGAAGAAACCGTTTCTTTAAAAAGAACGGATTCTCTAAGAATCGGGGTCTGGTTTCTATTTCAGACACGCCCTTAGTTGTCGATAGTTTCTTGAAATTTTTAGTATTATCTCTGGGCCCCGTGAGACACCAGTAAGTCGATTCCGCGTTCTGATAGACCAATAAAATACAAACCGGGGACTTTTTCAAAATCTAAAATGTGTTGTTTTATTTCTTTAATTTTAATTTTTCCCTGAACTGCATGGAAATCTGCTAAATGACGTGATATTGTGTTTTAATAGTAAAGGTATATATTGAAATAGAATATAGGGTTTTTCGATCAAAATCGACGGTGTTGCAATCATTCTCGACATGATTGCGTTCAGACATGACTTGTTGCAATCAGACTCGCCGCGTTGCAATCAACCTCGTCGTTGTTGCAATCAACCTCGACAGTTTTGCGATCAAACTCGTCACTTTGCAATCAACCTCGACATGTTTGCAATCAAACTCGACAGTTTTACATATTTACCAAAATAGGAGCAATATAAATTGTAAAATATAAATGACTGAAATAGGTGGAAACCATTTTAAAGTAAAATTATATGCCATTACTTTTTGTTATTATCTCTTTTTCATATTTTATCTTCTATAATATTTTTGTAATACAAAATACAAAAATGAAAGAAAAAAAATCTACTATGTGAAACATACGGATTGCTTTATATCAAGGTATATTGTATAATTTTTATTGTATGCGTTATAGAAAAATCTTATAGAAGAAAAATGAAAAAAGAGAATAATAACAAAAAGTAAAGCCATTTTTTATTCTAATATGATTTCCACCTATTTCAACCCTTTTAATTTTATATTTTAACTTTTTTCTTGGTTGATAAATATGTAAAACTGTCGAGTTTGATTGCAAACATGTCAGGTTGATTTCAAAACGAGTTTGATTGCAACACCGTCGAGGTTAATTGCAACAACGATGAGGTTGATTGCAACGCGACGAGTTTGATTGCAACTAGTCGAGTTTATTTGCAATTATGTCGAGAATGGTTGCAACACCGTCGAGTTTGATCGAAAAACCCTATAATTTAAATTAGTATTAACACCAGCTTTAAATGTACTTATAATACAATTCTAGCGTATATTTGTTGCTTTTGTGCTATTTTTATCATACATACAAAATTCGCTAATGTACGTTGTAATCTTGTCCTCGCTGCGATTATAATTTATATTTACTAGGCAAATAATTTATTAAATTTGGCACCCCATTATAAAATTCCCGGGAATCAAGATGGCTATCGGTATAGCGTGGTACTTTTACCTTCGTGGTACTTTTACCCCAACCCAAAAAAAAATGATGAATTTAGGAAATAAACAATGATTGAAACTTATGTATTTACTTTGCATATTTATGTATTCGATCTTTATCTTTCTTATCTCTTGTGATATCTTAAAAAATCAAAAATGCATGTTTTTCGAATTATGCGGTAAAATGATTAAATATAAATCATCAACTATGTTTTATGACATTATCTGTAGTATTTGTGTCTTTAAATTTTTTTTCGTAAAAAAGATAAATTTTTATATTTTAACAGAAAAAATTATTATTTTAAAAATTTGAAAAGACGTATACCAAATTTTTAAAATGCAAGTTTGTGCGTTTTTTAGTTTTTTGATAGATTCTCTCTGTGGGGTAAACGTACCACGATGAAAACAAATACTATTGTGGTACTTTTACCTCTTTTGTCTCAAAACTTTGTCTCTTTTTGGCAATCGCTTTAAAAGTTAAAAAAATATTCTAATCACTATACATATGCGCAAAACACATCAAATACTATATTTAAAATGATTGAACGTAGTGATGTCATTTTTAAAAACCATTTATTAAAGGCATTAAAACATTAGGTTAACCAGGAAAAAAGTAAATGTATTATCTATGGATTGCAATTATTTTTAGTAGTTAAATTCGTCACAGAATTGTTCTGTAAATTTATCACAATAATTTTAACAAGGGATAAACACCCGAGCACCCCCTCTTTCGCAAAGAAATGCACAACTATCCTCTCTTTTTCATCTATACCCATATACCCCCTTAAGTAGTGTCTAAAAATAAATAAGGAAAATTCTCATAAAAATAATAATACTACAATAAAAAGCACCTTAGACATCAAAAAAATAGATGACATATCTGAAAAACCTTTACAGAATTTGAAATAAAAATATCATATATGAACAGAGGCAAAAATAAAAACTGAGAAAGTAAGAACAGTAGTAAATGCAGAAAATTGCATGCAAGGATACAACTAGGGCCTCCAGAAGAGTAGGGTGGTAAGGGGGTCTCCCCGGGCCCCGTTTACAAAGGGGCCCCTTTTTTACAAATTTGGAAAAAAAATTGTTTTTTATAAAATAATAATTTTATTTAACGCTAAAATGACTTAAGGTGTTGTTTTCTTGATATGATATGCTTTGATTTATAATTAGTACGTTGTAAAGGTACAATGTGAGCCCCCTTTTGGCAGTTACCATCATTTATTTAAAACTGAAAAAAAGCGTGCATTCAGCACATAAAATAACCAACACATCAAGTGGTCTTTTTGCTTTATAAGATAATTTATAATAAAAAAGATGTGAAGTTGTTTTTAATTAAGGTCTTTTGATAACTCAATTAATAGGCTTTGTAAAATACCGCCTTACAAACATTTACGCTTAACAAGAATAGTTGCGTTAATTGGGATAAAAAATTATGTCCGTCAATACGTAAGGGGCATCGCGATTCAATATTGAACAAGACAAAAGGAATGTACTGAAAATTCACATAATGCAAGACATAGTTAAAAAAAAAACAATTAAATAGCGTAATAACACTTTTAAGCGCAGGAAACGGATTTGTATAATAAAAGTGTAACTTAAAAAAAGTCTTTTAGAAAAACTATAAACTAAACGCATCTATTATGCTTTTTTGCATTACTAAAAATTTTATGACATAGTGTTGTGCATAAGTATCCTTTTCTGATGTACTTAAAAAAACGGTATAAATATATATTTTTACCAAAAAGTTAAAATGTTCACGCAGCTAAGAAAAGCCATGCCAGGCAGCTTAAATTTATTAAGACTTTTTTAAAATTTACAAAGCGTAAAAACACTAATATAAAACAAGGCAAATTCATTGGCGTCAGATAACGTGAAAAAAAGTTGCATTTGTTCTGCCCCACATCAATTTTTTTGCGCCCGATTAACGTTAGATATTTTTGCGGGCTTAAGTATTAATAAAAAAAACATTTAAAAAGTTTAAAAAATATTCTATGGCAGGAAAAGTTTTTTTTGTTTTCAGGAATTTTAAAACTTTTTGCCTCCCCTGGACAAAATGTTTCTTAGCGCACATGGGTGGAATGTGTATGTTTTCTTAAAAATTTCCGCGATTGTTATTTTTTTGTTTATAATATTATGTTAACTTCGAATACATTTAGTTATTTGACAAGAATACATCTTATTTAGATACGGATGGTACACCAAAACTTTTTTTTTTGATTTTTACGATATTTTGACTTGTTAAATAGTACGTAGATAGTGTTTCGGACTAGGTTAGGTGGGTAAAATACATAAAAGTGATGTTGTGGTGAAATTTGTTCCGTTTAATCACACAGAATAGACAGTACCGTTTTGTTGGCTTATAAAAAATGAAGATACACAAATAATGTCTATCTCGTATAGTAAGCATATAACGCAAATTTTGCGTTTTTTTTGCAGTTTCCGCGATTGGAAAATACTTTAAAATTAGTTTTGTTCAGTTTAACGATCGTTCGGTTTTTACTCGTAATTTTATTGTGATAACGTTTGTAGAGATTTTAAGTTACACCTGCTGTAAAAAAACGCATATCTTGTGTAATGTGAAACAAAAAATGTTCGACGCCTACGACCCAAAACCACTTTTTGTTTAGATTTTAATATTATAGTATAACATTATACCTTTTTTCGACGTTTTTATACCGTTAATAGCTCCTTATAATATAGCAAAACTTTTTTAACCATTCTATTTAACAAGAAAAAAACGAATGCACCATTGAGAAGGCTGAAGATGATGCAGGATTCTTTACCTGCGAAACTCGTGTAAAAAAGCTGTATAAGAACGACGTTTGGTTTATTTTCACTTTTAAAACCCCCAACTGCCAATTATTATATGTAAAACCGAAAACTCATAACGGCAAGATGCAATCAAAGCAATATATATTACGTTGTTTTTAACAAGAAAAATTTGGATTTAGTGCGAATCTGTGGAAAATGGTAAGCAAAACTTAATAATTGCAATTAGCAACTGCAAAGTTAAAACTGTAACAGTCAACTAATTGCAAAATATTACACGAATACTTTTATTGCACTTAAAATAAAATTTCTTGTATTTCATTAAAGGCAACAATTTACCGTATAAAAACTATTTTGACAATTACTGCATATTTATTGCTATACTCCTGTGATAAATTGTAAATACCTACATCGATTTATATTTATACAGTTGTTTTTTACTTTATTCCTTTTATAACAAGCTTTTTTGTATTTTAGGAGGATTTGATGTTTTGTAAAATGTCTCTTATACGTACTACAGGGAAAAAACGTCTTTTTGTACAATATCTTTATATTTTGCGTATTTTTTAATAAAAAACAATGTTCGTGTTACTATGTTAAATAAAGATTTTTTTTACTAAAAAAAAAGTTTTACAAAACAAGCAGGGGAGTCTTTTTGGTCAAACGTCGTCGATAGAAGTTAAGTATAACATCATGTATGTCGTTATCAAAAACATAAAATGCTGTGTTAACGTTTTGCCTTGTGTGTTATTTTTAAAAAACGTTTTTACGTACAAAAATTGTTTTAAAAATGTTTTTTAGCTTAAAAACATAACTACAAATGATAACTAGCTGAGATCTTTATTTTAGAGGCTAAAGTACGCAGTATTGGATTTAAAAAAACTTAAATACAATAGATAGACACATATTTGTGTTGCGATGTGTTCCTTATGTAACATGCCAATCTTCATCTTTTTTTGCAGTTTTTTAGATGAAGCATATGCGTATCTTATTATATAAAAAGCGGTTCGTGCGTTATTGTATTTAAATATATGTTTTTTTTTTTTGCAAGACGATTTTCTTTTAGCAAATTATATGTATTTGTTGTAATATGTATGTATCAAGTCTTACATAGAATCTTTTGCTACTTGTGGTACAGATATATAGTTTATATAGGTTATAAATATATTTTGATAATTATGAATACGCTTTTGCAACTGCAAATAGATACAAAAACTCTTTTATTTTTGTAAAAACCGTATTGAAAACTTTGGAAATTTATAATTTGTAATACAAAACACAGCGGGCATTTCCAAAAACTAAATTTATAACATTTTACCAAAATTTATAGCGCTTACAAACTAAGACGTAGGTTTTTGTACATACACGTACAAAATTAAAAAACTGTCACATTTTTAGTAACGACAATAAAAAAAAATACTTTTTTACCGGTTTGTTACCATGTTTTGCATAATTATCAAACATGACGTGTTTTAAAAAAAACAGACGGTCGCGCAATTTCTGTGTCTATTTTGTCTTTTTGTAAAGTCTATGCTATAAGTTTTCAGATTTTTGTTAAAGTGCATGCACTTTTTTTGTTCTCTTTTTTTTTCGTCAGAACTTATAAAATTAATATTTGTGGCGCGCGCAGCGCGCCATCCACGCCCAGCCTGACATCTAAGGCATGTAAAAGCAAACCATCAAGCTACGACAATAATCTAATGTAAAAACATTATTGGCACATAACAAAAGACAAATACCACACAAAATATATTATGACTTGTTTTTTAACAAAAAATTAAAAATGCAAAACCAATAAAAACATCGCATTGCAGAAAAATAGTATTTTTTGTGCGTAATACGTAACCGGAGAAGATATAATACCAAATAGGAACCCTTTTAGTATAGGATATAATATTAAAATATCACTAGATAAATTAATTTATTCTGTCTTAGGGTATTTAATGCAGACAAAAATCTTGAAGTTTTTTATTTTCGCTCTCTATTTACAGTTTTTTAATTTACTCCCCTGATAAATGTATACAAGGACAAGAAAGTTCTTACGTACATCCTGCGCAAAATACCTAATTGGGCCTTACACATACACCTTTCCAAGTTCTTGAAAATTGTTTGTTTTGTGCAAATTTTTGATACCTTGCCTATAGGCGGCTACAATCGGCGTGACTTGCAGCGCGCGCCACAACTATTAATCGCAAAAAATAAACGCTTTTAGACTTTAAAACTAATATATTTTCAATACAAAGACCAAATATCTTTTCGTACGTACAACTTTGATATAACATGAAGGTAATTAGTATTTGACGATTTTCGAAAAAAAGAGTAATGCAAGTTTCCCCAACTGACCGTTTTTAAAAATAAAAAAAAAATAATGTCTCTACGTAACATTAGCGCAAAATATAAGTGTTTGTGTGTATGGTATAAAATTTTTAAGAAAAGCCGAAAGCACTTTATACAAAGACACTTACAAATATAAAATCAACTATTACATCCTAAAAAAAACACTATATATAATTTTTTTATGTGTTTTAGGGCAGTGTATTATTATCTTTTTGACATAATAATGGTATCTGTTGGTGCTACACATTATTTTGTGCAGCACCCTTACTAGCCTAAGCCAAATGGAATGACGAATAATGCATCGTAATACAACTTGAACAACGCAAACGATAGAACTTAAAATCCGTTTTGTTTGCGCACAAAACTGCGCACTATGGACCTCTAAACGGGCTAGTTTACATAGTTGTGTTATTGAGTGACTTGACACATGAATTTTATTGAGATTTTTAGATAAATTTAATTGTGATACATTGATGTATGTTTCGTTTGTTTTTGGGTTTTATGAACACAATGATTTACATCAGGAAAGGTTTTATATGGTGAAAACAAATAAGGCTAAAGTGACCCCTGGCTCATCCAACGATATCAAAAAAAAAGTAAGGGGCCGTTTTTACTACAAAACTATTTTGTTGCTCCTGGGCTCTCGTGTGTCTTCTAAAGGACTTGGATACAACACAAAATAAAATACAAAAGCACCTTAACATATTTATAATAGAATTAGAAAGTATTGAAATCAGAAAATGCGAAATACATAGGACTCAAAAATAAGCCTGAAATAACAAAAAGTAACAAGTATCGAAGAGAAGAGAAGTTAAATAATAATGAAACCACTAAGATGAAAACATAAAAATACGACTAAAAGCAGCAAAAGAATGTAATAATAAAAGGTGATTTTATAAGATTAATATAAAATTATAAGAAAAGATTATTTGCTTATTTCTAGACAAGTCGCTACCTTTTTAAGATCCTCTAGCTTCACTCTGTCTTTGTTTTTTTACGGATAGTAAATAATTTCTTACAATTTTTAGTCTTATTATTGGGCTTTTGTATTTAGTGGCAATGAATTAAATTTTGACAAATTGGTTTATACTGCTGGCCTACAGGTTTGTCATGTGTATCTTTGTTTGTTTAAAAAGCCAATAGGTTGATACATATTGATCATATATAAGCTGAAGAGAAGTCAATACAGCAATAGAATGGGCACAGGGTATTTGAAAGCAAAACCATGTACAAGAGCATTAATTATCGTTTAAACAAAGTAAATATCTGTTACTAACTTCCAATAACTTCTTTGATGAGAGTCACCTATATATTGACGCACAACTCTTTATGTTGTATTAATAATTGTTAAAGCTTCAAGTGCAATTTTTATATTGTTACTATTTTTTATTATTGCCTTACATCTATAACATATATAGTTTAGTTTTGCATTTTTTAAAAAAGGTTATATCTGTAACAGTTATCCTAGATCTGCAATTGTTGAATTCAAAGATTCAGCAGGATTATTTGTGTAAACGCCAGTTTGTACAGTTCGGATTTACCGAAAAACTATTAAGCTGGATTTAAATTTATCAATTAAATATAAAATGATCAGTGGCGTATTAAGGGCGGGGAGGATGGGGGGGGGGTGCAGCCCCTCTGTAAAAAAATCGCCCTGAGTTTAAGGGGGGTCTAAATTTAGGGGCGATTTTCGCAAAAATAGAGACTAGAGGATAAATTATTTTTTGTAAAAATTCTTAATTTTGCTTATAATCTAAAATAGATAAATTTTATATTTAGAAGAAAAAAAAATTGCAGCCCTTTCTTTTTTTTCCTAAGCTGCTTCACTGATAATAATATATTGCGTTCTTCAACTTCCTTCATTTTGTCATTATAAACTTTTTATCATATAAAGTTAGAACGATATAAAAAAGTGGAAGCAGATTTACTATCTCAGAATCTTTAGTAGTGTTTTTTGCGAGATGATTTACGCATATGACAGGCAAAGAATTCGATTGAAACCCAGAAATGCTCGTTTTCAAGCCCTTTTTTCGATCACTTACAAAAAAATTTTTTGATGATGTAAATCTAAATAATTGAATAGTTCGATTTTGAAATGTGACAAGCGTACTTCGCTCATGTTGCAAAACAAAACAGTATCCTAACAATATAATCAGATTTGTCGTCTTCCTGGCTTACTGATGTAAGGAACGTTACATTTGTGCCATTTTGTAAGTGCGTACCAGCAAGTTTATTGTTCCGTCTGTTTCTCTATTATAATCCTGGAAACCACTTGTAAACAATAGTATAAGAAGAGTAGGTGGATTGTTCATCTTTAATACAAATTGTCAGTTTTTTTTTTTTTTTTTGCATTTTCTTCTGCCACCGATTCAGTTACACTATAGCTATATTGATAAGATGCAAATATCAATTATTATGCAGTAATAGCTAGAGAAGCCGAGGAATTTAAAATAACAACTCCGCATTTTTTTCTAAATATTTTTACAACTTGTATAAGGCAGCGTTGTGGTGGTTATTACCTTACAGAACGCTACCTTTGTGGCTGTTATGTAACACCATAATTCATATAGTACTTTTTTATGTTTTTGTCGTTTAAATAGCTTTTTATTTTGATTAAAACCAATTCGATAACGTCTTATCTATTAGTTTTTCTTTTGTACGTTTGTCTTCACCAATAGTATTAAAGTTCATTTTATGGTAATCTAAAGTATTCTATCGCTTATGTTATTTTTTTATTCACTCCATTAATATTTTTTCACCAGATTGAACAAATCAAAATATTTTATTAAATGCTTTGTGATAGCATTCTATTGACTATATACTGTCAATTTACCATTCAGCTATATATTGGGCTGTTTATTGATCAAGCACACAAACATTTAATGAACTACAGTTGGGCGGGTGAAAGAGGTGGGGGGTGCGATGTTGACATGAGTATATAGATAACCCAACAGTGGTATTTACAAGTTTTTGCTGTAACAAAAAGATGTTATATCTTTCTTTGATATTATATTATTGCCGATACAGATATGATTTAATATTAAATTATAAACATTATGAGCAGCCTCTAATTTTTTTACAGAACACATAACCATAAGTTGACATTGCTGTGAAACCAAACAAACCAAACTTTATGTTGTTTTCTTTTTCTGTATCTTGAATAATTCTCTTTTGCCGTAGCAGTGCTCTTTGACATCAAGTTCAAAATCATTAAGACTTGTATATTTGCTGCCAAGGTTCAGGTTTTTGCATATGACAACCATTGTTTTTTGGTTTCTAAGGTGCTATTTATTGTTATATTAAAATTCGTATGAGAATTTTGCTGTTCCATTTGTAGACACTATTAAAATGGTAAAAGAGCATTTATTACAAAAGATAGAATATATGTGCATTTCTATGCGAAAGAGGGGGTATTTGGGTATTTATCTCATATAAAAAATGCAATTTATATAAATCTTTTAAAAAAGGAAAATTTACATTTTCAGGCAAGCCTTACTTAGCGAAAACAAAAAATTTTTTATATTAACTGATTTTTTATAGTTGCACAAGAAAACTTTTTTTTTATATTATCACATTCTGATTACAACAATACCTGTTTAGATATCAATGGTATAGTTACAATATATAGGAATAGAGAGAATAAAAAGTTAAAAAAATACAAATATACAACAATATACACAAAAAAGGTAGTTTAGCTTGTAACGGAAAGTTTTGGCATACAAAAATTTTTTTGCTACTATGCCTAGCATGTAAACCTTTGAAAAGTACATATTTATCATATGTACTATTTTTAAATAAAAAAGAAAAAGTTATAAAGGAAACGTGCTATTAATCCGATTTATAATCTTACTAAAAATCATAATTTAAATTTTAATACATGTTTTGATTTTAGTTTTTTTATATATTTTTCTAAGAATTTCTATAATAGTCATTTCCAGTAAACTTTTTCATTGTTTTTTTTATACCGAAATCCTGATTTATAATTTTTACAATGCTGCTTTAAAGGCGCCATTTTTTGGAAATTATTTTGTTTTTAGTACTCTGTTGTGCATTATATAAGTGTGTTTTTTCTCTATTTTCTTTTATGCAGAACAAAACGTTTTCGCATTATGTATTACAATAGTATGGCAGTAGTTTTTGAGTTTGCGAGCGCATTAACAGATGTTGATAAAAAAGCATAACACTGATTTTACTACAGTACAAAAACAATAATAAAAATATAATACCAGAACTCATTTACTTTTAAAAAGTGTTTTTTAACACGAAATAATCTCAAATGTAAAAAACTATAAAATAATATTTTGATAGACAAGAAATTTCTATTTTTTGATGCATCTGCCATAAAAATAATATATTTATATTTTTTCTAAGTTGTTAAACTTTACATGACATTTAATATTTGAGTCAAAAAACTTATGATGTAAAAGTATACACAAGTAGCAAAAATTTTTAAAGGTCATGAGAAAAAAAGCACCATCCAGAATATAGGGCCTTGTGTTATCATACTTTGTTATTAAAAATATGCACAAGAAAGTCAAGCAAATATTCTAAATACCAAGAGTTTTACTTCAAAGAGACAGACTTATTTATATACATATGTTCTATCCTAGAACTTTATCGTATTGTTTATAAATAGGCTTGCTCAAAACTGCATGCAAAATGTGATTTGCAATTACAAACCAGTAACTTTAGGTTCATATATACATAGTAACAAGTAAATAATAAAAATGAATAAACTAAAAGCAAAGTTTGTGTCTTTTTTCGTACTATACTGCAAAAAAAATATAACACATTAAGAAAAACATTAAATGACGCGCGTCATTAGGAGGGCATATGCTATTTCAGTACAAAATTATATATTACAGCTCGGGGCAAAATACACAAACAGCCAAAATACTTTAATATTTGTTTATGATGTTGCAAAACTTACTTTTCTAGTATTATATGCCAAAAATAGTATTACTTGTATGACGAAAAACCAAATTATAAGTTGGTTCTATTAAGCTGCATTAAATTTCTGTGTTTGCTTTACTTTTTTACGCTAAAAAAGTAAAAGTTGTTTTGAACAACATGCAACAACTATATAAAAAAAAAGAAAATAGCTTCTGTCACCAAATTACCAGTTTTCATTTTAGATTTGCGCGGTCTTTTTGTTGTATACATATGTTTTTTTTTTGCTACTTCATAAACGCTACTAGGGTATAATTATAACTTTATGACTTGAAGAGTACAAAAAAACAATTAAAGTGACATTGACTTTCGGATCAATTTTTTAAAAACTTATACATTAGTTATTTTTGTATTTTACGTAATATGAGTTTTTTTTTTGCTTCCATTAAAAAGGCATGGTGAAATTATTACTTAAATTGCACATATTTAGGATTACATCCAAATAAATACAACTTGATTTATGCTCTGCATTGTTTTTTCAGTCTATGATAACACATAAATCGACGCCAACTGTAACAAAACTGTAAAACAAAAGAATATTATATAATTTTAAAAAAAACTGTCGTTAAAAATATATCGATAAGAGCAAGTTAAAGCTACCTTTTGCATTACGTGTATTTTTTTAGTGATTGTAAATCCTATAATCTATCAAGTGTTTAATTTTTGAAAAGATGTGATTTTATGTATAATTTTTGCTTTGTACGGCCAATTATATACTTTATCTTAATACTGAAAACTACAATTGCAGATACATACTTAAAAATATCAATGGTTTACCTGTTTCAAAAATTTATCTTTTTTCTATCTAAAACAATATTTTCCAGTTTCTAAACGATCTTAACCTGACATCAAAGTATTTTATAAAAAATACTAACTACTAAGTATATTACAAAAAAGAAGTGTATAGACGAATTCACGCACGATCAAGTGTACTTAAGGCGCGTCCGAGATATTTTCTGTAAGAAAATTCAAAATGTAAAAAACATTTTAATGATTTACTCTTTAAAGATTTCAATTTATTTTTTTAAAATAAATAACATTTTCCAGTTTTGATTTGCAATTTATTTCTAATTCATCTTTATTAATACGTTGAAAATTTGATTATTTTTTAAGGTGATAATGTATACACATTAAGCCTTAAGGGTGAACTATTTAATGGTATTTTCGCTTTAAAGATTTGTTTAATTGTCATAATTTCGGATACAAAACGCATCTCTATATAAAAATTTTGCAAAGAAAACTACTTTGCCTTAATCTTAAAAGACAAAAATCTATATAGGTAAAAAAATCAGACGCGCCTTTTATATGAAAAAAATAAAATATTAAAGTGTGTCGCAAAAATGTCGTTTTGCATTTTTCAAACTCGTTGTAAACAAATATTTGCATTATTGATCTTATTAAATGTACCGTTTTATAACGACCACCTGCGACGGTTTTGTTAGGAAAAGGGGCGCAGAAAAAACGGTCATTATAGTAATAATTGTACACGAATATGTTGCACGGCTACCGCCACAATATAAAATAAATTATCGCAAATACAAGTACTAATACAGTCGCATATCATGTAGTTTTATACTAAAATTTGCGTTCTAAAATGCTTTGACCCTATCTTTTCGTCAGTCCTCTGCCTTCCTGGCACTAAAGCCTAGATCCACTCTGGCTTTTAATTTATATTTTAAAAACCAGAAATCTGTTGTGGTTTTTTGAAAATTTGTACACAAAAAAGGTTGTTACATAGAATTTAGAACTTACAACGATTTGATATCTAGCAGCTAGAAGCAGATCTTTTTTAGCACACGAAAAATGTGTTTGTGGCAATATAATGATAATATATTTCAACATCAGTGATTTTGTTTTTTAATAGACTTTTTGCAAATAAATATAAGTTTTTTGAGTCGTAGGAACAAGCTTCCTTTGTATTTTCAGTAAAGAATGACAAAGCATGTTTTTTATTACACTTTTGATTTATGGCGTTATTACCGAAAATCTTTTATTGAATCTGAACACAGATTTTAAATTTCAAATTATTTTTTTATTCTTACAAGAGAAAGTTATCATACGTGACGTGCGTACTTAATATGTATTGAGTATGTAATTCATTGTACAAATAATTTTATTTACCAAGTAATTTGTAACTAGAACAAATCGTATTGAAATTTAAAGTAATCACTTTAACTTGTGTTGCTTCATACTACACTGCAAGTACACAGTCCCTTTTTTATATTAGTTCGAGGGTTGCCGATTATACTATACCAATCTCTTGAAAAAGAATATAAAAATAACAAAAAGGCCTTTTTAAAAAAGATTTCTAAAGTTTTTAGTCTATAAAATTACAAACTTTTGCCATTTTTTTTTTAAAACTTGTAACTTGCTCAATCAGTCTAAAAGACTACGTGTATTACCATATCGATAGAAAATCTTACGGTCTGCACCTTGAAATTTTCCTAGTATAAGTAGCATTTTTTTTTATTGGCAATCTCTAGCATATGGTAGTGGAAATCAGATTTTATAATGCGGAAAGATTACAACAATCATAAACGACTGTTTTTTACACTGATATACACAATTTGTATATAAAAAATAATGAATTTTTTAGGTTACCAAGTTTTTTGTAATATTGGTCAATTATTAACTACCGTTAGGTTCTTTAAAACAGAGCGACAGCGGATTGTTTAATAAATCGCGTTTTTAGACATATTGGTCGTAATTCTATACACACTTGAAAATAATCCATGCATAATATTTATCTAGTCATGCGATGATCATAAATTTACCTTTTTCTTGTACGATCGATACATGCGGTACTCGACATTTACCTGAAAATTTTGTTGTAATTGCTGTTTACGCTATCTAAAATGCAAGGGCTTTTGTTTCGGGTACGAAGAAAGCAAAGTCACTAAAAATTCACTAAATGTGACGGCCATGAGAAGACAACATTAGCGCAAATACGCGGAATTATTTAATTCGCATATAGTGTATATATTTAAAATTTGTTTTACAAAGATAAAAATAGTAGTGACACACAAAAATGTATTGTAAAATATGCAAGCATATTGAATTATTTGCGCGACCTTAACTATAGCAGGCTGCATAGATAAATTACAGATTAAAGCATTAAAGTTCCTAATTGATGTCTGTTAGAATTTCTATCGATTTTTGTGAAAGCTACATTAACAATTGGTCGATTATTTTACGATGTGTACGCGTTTAGAAAAATTCGGCAGCGATGAAATCGTACCGCGGGCAAAATGCCGAAAAATAGGCGAACTATTTATTGCTTTAATTAGAATTGTCTAAAAGGGAAATATTGAACCTTTGAAACAAGAGGAAGACATTCCATGGCAGGCGAGTCTTTTACTAACACTTCTCACGTGTAAGTTAGATAGGTGGTTAGGGTATAAAAAAACGCCAATTTTAATTGTTCTATTTTCTACCGTGTTTTTCAAATTTTTAGACTAAGTCATTTTTAGCCAAAACTTTTTTAGAGGTGGGTTGTCAAAACGCCAAATGTTACTAACAACCAAGTATAAGCTTTAATTTTAATTTACCTCTTTTTTACCTTAAATGAGTACAATATAAGTTTCGGCATTTTGGATTTCGGCGTTTTAGACCCGAACCTGATGAAATATGTCAATATGTGCTAATAATAGATGTTCAGATCGTGTCGCACTGTTCTACAAATATTAAAATCGATGTATATAAAACACGATCTTATGCAAGCCGCAGCGCGCGTTTTTTACGAAGCAGTAGATTTGTTGCAGGAGCTTAAAATAAAAATGCAGTATAAACTGACATCATGTCATAAACATGACTTTGACTTGAGATAAAAGCTGTTTCTGATAAGCACATTACTTATGCACATGGCGTACCCAGGAATAGTTGAGCCAAAAGTGGTCAGTGTTTTTTGTAATTATTACGCAGTTCTTCGTATTTTAAGTGGTAGTTTGGTTTTTTTTTTTTTAAAAAATACATATTTAAAGTTTTTAGATTCTTAAAACAAACAAATGTCTGCACAAAGAAAATTTTTTTTATAATTTAGACGTAGAGAATTTTTTTGCAGAGTAAGGAACACTCCCTACTCCCTACCCCCTCCCCCCCAACATACTCGGTACGCGCCTGCTTATGCAATACAATCAATCTAAAAAGAAGAGGACACAATTCTTCTGCAGAAGAATTTGATGTGTTTTAAATTGTAACGAGGTGAGTAAATATGCATAAAGAACTGTTTTGGGTTGTATAATATACAGGTTCTCTTAAAAATGATATCGTTTTAACAAAGAAAAATTAGCCAACATCTCATCGTATAGATTGTTGAAATCCCAGGTGCACCATATTATATGCAGAGATAAAATTAGTAACAGCTGTGTCTAAGCAAGGGCATCTTTAGCACGTATACAACAAATATCCCCACTTTTTGATTTGTTTATTCTGATATACAAAACAGACTTGGTTCAGAATAATCTAAAAAACAGGTGTATATATATAAGCATCAAAAACAAAAACATTAAAAAATGTTTTGTCTTATAACTAGAGCTTTTTGACATAAATGGGGTCCCGAAGTATATTTCTTTTTTTTTGACGAGAGGTAGTCTATGTTTTTTTTTCGTTAACAGATACGGTTCATCGTGTAAAAAGTATGCATGTATTTAGCCAGTTCAATAAAAACGGTACCACGAAATGTACAAATTTCAACAAAAAAATTCAAAAAAAAAAAGTAATTTTTGATCATATACTTTTTATTATATATTATCATTGTCAAAAATGCTAAATAATATACTTTAAACTGAGCTCAATTTATTTATTTTTTTGAGTTGTTCGACTCTAAATTTTCCTTATACAGCTTAGGTTCAGTTGTTGTAAGTTTATCATTGTTTTTTTTGGCAAGATTTACAACATAGACTTTTTTACAGATAAAAATTACAATACATGTACACGAATAGTTTTTACTTTTTCAGTTTAGGCACCAAGAAGATTAGGCGTACAGGTTGATTTGCTTCACAAGCAAATATTTTGGTTACATCATAAACCAGGCAAGTCCTTTGTAGTGATAAAAACAAAAACCAAGATTTAAATATTCTAAAAAAGATTAAAAATGCAAGTTACGTGTTTCAACAATAGCAAAACTGCGTAAAAATAGTACATTCATATAAAATTTGCTTTTCATTGTTATTTTTTATATACAGACATGTTCAATCTATTCTTTATTTATTTTCCGGCGTGGCACTTTTCTTAATCTGTTAACTGTTTGTCTTGTATATGGGTAAAGCGAGTATACATTTGTTTTTAGCGTTTATATGTTCTATAGCGATACGTGTATTTGCGCCGTAAAAAACAAGAAGAAGATTTTATTGTTTACAAAAAAAAATATCAGCATATGAATTATTGACTTATGTATACATTTACAAAAAAAAAAAAATGCACGTATCACAAATGTAAAAGTTTCATCATAGTAAATTTTATTTCCGACCAAAATGTTAATTTTTTTATAGGGCATTTATATTTGCTCTAAAACCAAAAAACCTGCACTAATAAGTACAAATTGACTCATTTCTTGGATAAAAAGAACAATTCTTTGCGATAATTTTAGATCTTTTACTATTTTTATCTAGGAATCGAATCAAATCCGATTTCAAATTTCTATAAATTATGCAAAAGTGTATGTAAGTGCGTGTTCCAATTTTTTTCGATAATAAAAATTAGGCACACATTTTGGGGCTAAAAGTTTAAACGGAAAAATATTTTCCAAAAGAATTTTTTCATGTTCCAATGGGGATGAATTCCTTTGAAAGTAATGTTTCCATTGACCAGAAAAGTTTCTCCTCTCTTTGGGTTGAATTTTTTTGGTTCAATGGAACTTTAGAAAAGATAATGTTAAAAAAAATGATTATACAAGAGTGGACGAACGAAAACCAGTTGACTTTAGTAGATACGCGTTTATCCAGAATGGATTGATAAATATGCAAGCGCTAAAAGCAAATGCTTGTGAGAGTAAGGCGCACTGGGCTGAACTTGCATACGCTTTTTTTACCAAGTTAAAAAAAGATGAAAGCCAAGACAGATATAATTATCTTTTGAGGAGGTTCCGAAAAGGATACTGATGCAAAAACAATCGGCAACAAAGCCAAATGCTGTTTTTTTTTTGCACTATACTTTCTTGTTTAGTTTTAATCCAGTAATTTTTTCCTATTATTATTATTATTATTATCGAGACAAATAAAAAAGAACAAATGGATACAGAAGATGATGAGCCAGTCGTAAAAAAGTAGAAAAAAAGTGTCATTTCGAGCGATATGAGGGCAACCATATATGAAATAAATACTACAGCATGTTAGTTGAAAGAAAAAAAAGACCATGAGACGACTAGTATGCTTTAAATCTGCGGCGAAAATCCTAGTGAATAGAAATAAGGGGAATAAAAAATATTGCACATCCGTGAGAATACTGCAAGAATGCGGCATATTCTGCACAATAAACTGCGTCTGAAGACTTATAAATGATAATTTTTCGAATGTGAAGAACCGGATATAAAGTCAATGCGTACCCAAACTATAAATAAAGGTAATAACATACAAAAAAAGATCAGTAAACAGAATATTACGTACGTTTGTATGTACTGGCACGTGATACATACCTTTTATGTTATCCACGTCTTTTTTCATAAAAAATTCAAGTTCTAATTCTTTATCAATTGTGTAATTGCGACGACAAAAGCATGTTTAATTTGAGCACAAGTGTTTTATCTATTCCATTTTTAGCGCTAGACATAAATTTTTAAAATCGTTTGTAATTATACCAAATAATTATTTATCAACTATACGCTGCCATAATTTTTTTGTATTGAGCTCACTTTTCGCTGTTAAAAAACTTTCTAAAATAGTCTTTTCATGTAAGAAGAAGCAGGATAAGTGTACCCATACTAAAAATACGGTCTCAGTAACTCAGTAGTAACATATTGCACGTGATTACTTCTTTGAAATATGTATGCATCGTGACTCAGATCTACAAAAACACCAGACACATTTTTATTCGACCTAAAAAATGTTCTGTCACCTGAAAGACTACCGCGTGGCTAAATTTCTATATAATGTAAAAATTCGGGGCAAAATTTTAACCACTTTGATAGGTGAATGGGGTCCATCCACCCCTAAAATCGACCTATTTAGTACAATTTTTGTGCAAATCCGATTCTACCTCTTCCATCTCTTTTAAATCGTTAACAAAATAAAAGCAAACGGTTCACTAACAAAATTTGAGGTTAACCCGTTTTCTTTAAGAATGACTCAGTGCATGGTATTACAAATTTGCTAGCACAGTCTTGATACGAGATCGGTCTTGAAAAAAAATATTTGATGCGGCATAAGGAAGAAAAAAGTTTCGTTGTCATTTTAGACGAAATTTGTTGGGTAAACACATAAATAGACATCGTATTTTATAAAAATTTACTTTTCATACATTATAAAGGTTTTTTTAAAAAGAAATAAACCGGCACACCATATCATATCCCACCAGTGATTATATTTTACATTGTTTTGCCGTGCAAGAATCAGTTACCACTTTTATAAAACCAAATGAAGTAATTATTTATTCCTTGTTAAATTGCTTTTTATTATTTCCCCTGATGTTAAAATATCAGAATCACAGAGAACAAATCTTGTAACATTAAGGGTAAAAAATACAAAAACATATTATTCCAATACGACGCTCCCATGTTTAAATTTACCGTGTTTTTTTATTGGAGATTTTTCCAAGGGAAAATGTCCAATGGAAAAATTTTTAATTAAAAAGTTACTAATGGAATAACTTTGAAACACGGCCAAAATGAATCGCATGTATAAACCAGAGATATCAGTATGGCGGCTTTTTATTGTAGAAAATGATACTGCAAAAAATAATTTTGAATGTATTATTGAATTGAAAGAAAAAGTAACATATAAAAGTATAGCAAAATAACGAAATATGCAAATTACAGTGCAAAAACAATATAAACAAATTAGACTACAACTACTATAGAACTTTACGCTTTTTATATACTGATTATAAAAAAATATGACTTTTATATAAATTTTTTTGGTGAATGCTCGCGATATGAATCCTGTATTATAGAAAAGATCTGTAAAGGATCACAAATTAGTTCTAGATAACTTTTCTGTCTGGACCTCTTTTTACACTACAGAATGTGCAGTCGATTTTTCTAGCTGTAATATGATCCAGTAAACTGATCAATGCGGTGCACGACAAAATCACTACCCGCGCGTTACTACGCAACCTATACAAGCAAGCCTGCTATCTTGTGTTATAGATAAAGGTTTCCGATTGTTTTGTTGCACCAATTATAAATAACATATACAGCAACATTCATATGTTTTTTTGTGAAAAAAAGTATTGTTTATACTCTTGATGTATAACGCGCTACCAAAACCACATTGTGCGGTGCATTTTAATGACAGTTTTGTGTTTTTATGATTTTTTTTGGTTTATAGCATGCTACGCGTACTTTCGTTTTAAACCACCGGGCCATGTATTTGTTATGAGCAATACTACAAGCACAAAGTTTTGGGTTATAGGTACACTTATTGGATATGTAATAAATACCTGTATTGTATTTGTCGCAAAGCAATTGCTACTTAAAAAAATCTGCGCATCAAAAAAGTAATTTTTTCATTGCTTAAAAACCATTAAACTATTAGCAAAACTTATTGATCTTAACAAAAACAAAAATACGCTATCAACTGCTTGTTATGACAAAAAACCCGTTTATATACATATTGATTTTTGCCAAAATGTACAAAACGCTGCCACTCATAGTTCCCTATACAAAAGCCAACCGTATTGCTGTTGAAATATACTGAGGGTTTGTTTTCTTATTATGTCGAAAAAATACAAAACATATTTTCAAGCTAGTTTGTTGTTTTTTTTTTTATGTATAAAATTTATAAAGCTGATAGATCATGCAAATTAACAGTTTTAAGAGTAAAACAGCCTTGTTAAAGTATAGCTTGATAAACACATTTTATTTTTTATTATACCAAATATGGAAGAACCTTGGGTTTATATTGTTTATTGTACTTGAAACACGTTCAGAGTGCAAACTGCATAGTAAAAAGCGTTCTCTGTAAATATGCGTTTAAAATACCGTCAAAATTTTTTCGGACGGTTTTACTGGTTTTTGGACTTATAACCAACAAGCAAATTTTTAATGCTTGTTGAAAACTAGAAAAAAATACATAATAAAAAGCAAAAAAAAATCCAAAACTAAAAAAACCAGATTTTTAAAAAATTGCAAGATTTTGCAAACCCAATTGTAAGTGACAATATTAATGTAAGTTTAATTATCCAAAGAAACTTTTATACATGTATGTGTTCATTTACGACAGTAAACTACCGAATAGTTGTACAGTAATGTACTGGTAAGTTGTAAGTTGCACAACATCTAAATCGTAATTGGGAATTTAGAACAAAGCACTACATAATTTTACGGGCAAAAAAATGAGAAAATACGCCTGAGCGTCATATACTGGTATAAAAAAGCTTTTTGATGTATACATTAGCAGAATTACGTTGTTTTTGCTGATGGCAAGTTTTAGACAACGCACAGTGTGTAAGTATATGATAGTATGGACATATTGTATAACTAGAGGGCAACATGATAAATGTTTTTCATGACTGATTAAAAAAAACTGCATATGCAATTAACTAATACATGCATTTTTATGCCTTAAATTGTATTTTTTTAGTTTAAGCGCGCTTTTTTTTATTGCATTTTTACTAGATAAAAAAAAAGGCTACTAGATCTTTTTAATTACATTCTTTGCACGCATGATGCACTTAAAATTACCAAATTTGTTCAGTTGGTGTAAATAAACTATGAATTGTTTATTTGTGTTAAAAAAATTTACAAACGTAACAAATATTCATTTTGGTTGTCAGATGCATGTTTTTGCGTCAAAAATGCATTACTGAATGCGTCTGCCCAGTGCGCTTACCACTCAGTACACTTAATGACGCATATGCTCAAGTTCCAACTATTTATGTCTTTCCCAATTGTCTATTTTCTACGTATCTACCTAAAAAATAACATGAATAAGAAATACGAATATACAGTAAACTGTAGGCCAGCTGACTAATTACCGTTATATACCGTTTTGGCATTTTACCGGTAACTGCTGAGGGTGCACTATAACTGTTCATATATAATCGTGGCTTTTCAATGCAATGTGAGTCGCAAAAGGTAACAGACTATATTATTAAACCTTTTCTGTATTAAATGCAACAGTAGAAATACCAAAATAAAAAGAATTGTAGAATAGTTTTTAACATATGCATACTAAAACATATTTTCGTTCAATACACCCATTTTTATTGCCAAAAAACCAAATGGAAATTACTTAACAACAAAAACAACGGTTCTGCTACAAATAAAATATTAAAACTTACAAACAGCTAAAGAATGACTACAAACTTGCAATACCTAATTTTCGGTTAAAGTCTTAAAAAAATGTCGATGTCTAATTTTTTATACTAAAATAAAATTATCCGAGATATTATTTACAAAAATATAATTATTCATTACATTTTCGTGCATTTTATACATGCTGTGGACCCATTTCATTGTTAAAAAAACGTGGGCTTTTTCTAGATATAATTTATTTTATAGAAGAGTAATTTTTAAGGAGATGTGTCGTTATATTTTTTATGCATGATAATCTTCTAATTCTTATTGCATAGAAAATTCTTTTTTTGACGCTTTTCTTAACATTTCCCGCTGATTTGTACAACAAATTATAGTTTCCAATTTTCCCTCATTAAACACAAGAAAAAAGGTTTTTACATACAATACCGAAAAAAACTTGCCTGCATCATTTTTTTTGTTGTCTTTTGCGTATCTAGTACCACAAATTTCTTCTTTTATATACATTTTTTCTGATACAAGTTCAAAAGACCACGTGGATTATATTTTGTAAAATGATGTAAATTTAACGGCCTATTTTTTACATATACAAAAATTTGCAGGCGTCAAATACATGAAAAAAATAGAAAACATTTTTTTATTTAATTTATAACGTGTTTATCGTAATATTAAAAAAGAAAATTTTTAGGTATGTAAAAATAACAATTAATAAAAGCAAAGTATTGTGACATACGTCAACAGCAAATTGTATTTTAAACTAAAACTCTTAAACAAAAACTTACCACAAAATGCATAACTAGACATAATCAAATTCAAACCACTTTTTCATGTTAGTTTAACAAGCCATATGTGCCTAGCGTTGCAGCGGAATATAGTTAAATGCGTTTTTACTAAGAAAACTGTACTACACAATTTCATTTTTTTATAAGTATTAGGGTGAATCTGTTTGGGAAATAAACTGTTTTTTTGCCATAAACTGTTTTTTGCAAATTGAACAACTTTTAGTAAACGTATCTGTGTAAACAAAAAATTTTTTTACATTCAAAAACTGTTTTTGCATATAAACATGTTTTTTTATTTGTGCCGGCACTTTAAATCGTAATAAAAAAACATGTTCCGACATGTTTTTTACTTATGTTTATATAAAGTGTAAAAAAGCTATAGATATGCAAAGTAAGACAGATTGTCTGAAAACTTTTACTTGCCAAAAAAATTTGTTTGTTTGTATTAATTTTGTTAATACCAGGTATATTAAACCTAATTTGACTTTTTTTATTTTTAGTGTTTTTTAAAAAAACTGTTTTTAATATTTTTGCAATAAAAAGTTGTTTTAAGATTCGTTATTTTTGTAAAAACTGTTTATATGCATAAACTGTGTTTAAAAAAACAGTCAAACAGATTCACCCTTAGTTTTAAAATTGTAACTGGAGAAAACCGAATGCATTATAGATACATAACTGCATGGCAAGCGCCATTAATGGAATTTTATATTTTTTAATTGCATTTTTTTTTGCATTTTTTTACTAAATATAGTACAGAAAAAATTAAAACAGAAATAAAAAGGTAGTTTTTAATATCTTATGTATAATTATGCGTTTTGTTACTATTAATGCTATTACGAGGCTGTACTTTTGTGCACCAAAAAAAAATTGTTGTTTACATTTTTGTACTTTTTACATATTTTTTTGATTTTTGCAGCATATTTTTGCGTTTTTATATGCTTCATGGTACGGCTTCTTTATAGCCGAGTTATATGTTTATTTATTGCTTTTTATTTATCAATTTACCGAATTCTTAAAAATCTCAATTTTGCCAATTTGGTCTGTTCAATTCCCATTTTTTTATTTAATAAATAGATTTCCGGTTTTTTAAATTTCTTAAATTGTGAAGAAAAATAAGTAAATAAATCACCACCTTCTCCTCTACATAATACGACTTTTTATTTCCCTATATGCAGTGTCTGACAGTTATAAAGTAATAAGATTATTTCACTCTTTTTTATATAACCGACATTTTTATTATCGTCCTTAATTATCCCCTATATAAAACAAAATCTCAATATTAGAAATAAGCAAAACGAGCAAAAAACAAAAAAAGCATCGAAAAGA
This sequence comes from Agrenia bidenticulata, assembly GCA_034694785.1. Taxonomy (NCBI): domain Eukaryota; kingdom Metazoa; phylum Arthropoda; class Collembola; order Entomobryomorpha; family Isotomidae; genus Agrenia; species Agrenia bidenticulata. Next base: position 11,465 of record JAQFYM010001329.1, on the reverse strand, counting down.
GATTCGCGAATACAATGAAAAGATATATAAGTTAAAAACATGCTGAAATTAGAGCTATCTGTCTAAATAAACTATGATATAAATTTAGTCTAAACACAATTAGTACAAGTATTTAGGCCTAACGAACTAATGGCAAAAAATTTCTGTTACGGCGTTTTTTTTAACAGCTATTTTCTTATGCTTACTATCCAACTACTTCAGCCTCTTAGACCGACGAAAACCGGTAACCGACTAAAATTTAGCAAAACAGTGTGCGATATATTATGCACACTGTTTTTTGTTTGGTTTTTTTCACAGTGTACAAATTTATAAAATTTTACTGTTTCTATTTGTTAATTTTTGAAGGTATATTATATTTTACTACAATTTGCAAATTCAGATTTGTACAATATTATGTTGGTGTTGTAAAAACTGGTGTTTTATTGTCTTTTTAAATTTGAGACAAATATTGTTTTAAAAAATGCTTTTTTTACGCATCGTATATTATATTCAATTTTATTATCAATTTTTATGTTAAAAGTGATAGAACTACGAAATAAAACAGAGTTTTTACTATTTATTAAATAAAGAAGGTTTATCCTATAATAAAGTTTTGTAAGAATCGAAGGTTACTCTTAGTTTTTTATTGTTTATAAATTATACACACAAAGAAAATTTAAACAAGTAACAACACACAATGTAAAGGCTCTATGTATACTAAATACTTCTATCGTAAGATCGGGGTTTAGGTTTTATTTTTGTATTATTTTTATTCGTTTTGCTTTTTGGGTATTTAAAACAATTTACTAAATTATCTTATGTATCTAGAGTTACTTTTTTTTTCTAATACAACCACGATAATTTTGGAACTTTTCCGCCTAAAGTATTAGTATTATACAGCAACTCGAATTGGTTTTGCTATTATATGCTTATTTCTTTGTATCCAAAAATAACAAAACGCCTTGAAACAGCAAAAAACTTAAACGTTAAACGGTGCACAAAAAAAACACCTATCATAATACATACACGCTTATATGTATAAATAGAAAGTTCGATCAGAAAAGTTTTGAATTACACATGTGAACAAACATCAGTTCAGTATTGTTTTTTGTCGCAAAAATGTAGTTTTTAGTATAAGCCGAACGTAAAAGGTTGCAAATATTATTTGTGCTTTTTTTGCTCGAAAAGGATTATTGCTATTTAAAACGGCTAAAACTTGTCAAAGAAAAGATATTTTATCCATAATAGTTTTTTTTGTATGTGTTGTCTTTTAAAAAAATTATTTACAAGTTTTAAAATATCTTTTTACGATTTTATACACGAAATGTCAAATGATGACAGTTTAATCTAATTAATGTCACTATACAACCGATAAGTGTCCTAAAGCAACCCTATTGTGCATATATGAAGTTTAATGGTATATTTTAAAGGGAAACATTTTAATACTGAGTTTTTGCTAATGAACACGATTTTATACATTTATAGATACTCGAAAAAATACAAAATGTATAAAAGTATTCACAGCAAAGAACAATTTACAGGGAGGCACTAGGGGCATGGCCCTGTGGCCCCAGGCTTAGGGTGCCTCAAAAGAAGTTTTTTGGGTCACAATTTTCTCTTTAAAAAAAGTTAAAAATAAAATAGATAGGTCAATACAAGTTTTAAAAAGAAAGACGATATTAAAATCGACGAAAATGTTTTAAAACCGTATAATTTGCGTTATAAGCCTATTTTTCTGTTTTTATATGCGCACATTTACGAGATCTTTTTTTAACTTTTTACGCGTTCTTTGTAATTTTACTATTTTATATTAGTTTGAAAATCCAAAAAAACTAATATGTAGTAAGTATTGTGATTGCATAGAACGACCCTCATGCATAAAGCGCACCCCTTGGGTCTAAAAATAGGGTTTTTTTATGACAAGCCAATATACAAATCATAAATTATAAAAAATATAAAAACTTGCCCTATAAAAAAGTCATCTTAAAAAGTGTTTAAATTTTATTTTACGCAAAAAATACAAAATGTCCATGTGTGGAAATATATAGTTTACAGAAAATAAAAAGTATTTTTCGTTAAAAAAACTATACAAATGCCATTTAAACGTGATTTATCTACTCTTACTTTAGATTTTTGTACTTAGTTTTTCTTCAGAGGGTTGTTCTATGCGCGCCCCAAAAATTGGAAAACAAATAGTTACTTTACTTTTTGGGATCATTCTATTATTTTCTAATCTTAGTACCATGTTTTTAAAAAAAAAAAATATTTGCTTTTACGCAAATGAAAAAAAAGATGTATATTTTTGGAATAAAACAACTGCATGGATACTTTTTTTTGTGTTATTTTGTGTTTGAAAAAAAGCTTATATATATTGGGTTTTTTTAAAAACAAAATTAATCGAAGCAAATTATAAAACGGTTAAAGTCTTAACAGTGTTATTTTTATTATCTTTATCTAAAGTTTTTTTTTTCTTTTTAGAACACTAAAAAACAAAAAAAAGTTACGTATGTCACACATTTGTTTATTTTTTTGATTTTATTAAAAATATACTACACCATGTTTGGTTACCTTAAAAAACTTTTTAGACGGTTTCCTTGTTTTTAAATGCGCCTTAGAATAACAAAAAAACCATGGGTAGAGTATGTCTATCGCGGCTGTCTTATTAAAGTTTAGATACGTTGCTTTGACGTGCAAAATGAGTTGTAAATTTATATTGTTTCGTGTTTTACCTTTGAAAGTAGGATATGCGTATAAGCTTTTTACCACTTTTTATAGATCTTTTTTCTTGAAATTCCATAGAAAATCTGAATAAATTCTTTTTTTGCATTTAAGTATACATTTTGATGGCACAATGCTTTAAATTATTGCATGAATTGTGTACGAGCATTGTTTTTTCAAAACGAATATTAAACATAAATTTAAATAATTTTACACATTAAAAGGTATCTTTCAAAATAGTTTTTTGCAGATTAAAAAATACAAATGAATTATTTCAAGAGCACTGGATACACGTGTCTACGCATTCCATGTATTACTTTTATTTTATTTTATGGTTTGACAATTTAAATGTATACTAAATATACGCTAAAAGATAGGTTTTTTTTTGCTGATTCAATTTTACTTAAACACAAAAATTCGTTGGCTAAAACACATATACAATCAAAAACTGGATTTTAGTACTGCCTACCACTGAAAATTTTATGAAAATAAAGCTTGGGCCCTTCGAAAATAAAGTGCCCCCGGGCCCCAGATTATGTAAATCCTTCTCTGATCCACAACAAAATAAAAAATATCGTAAAGAATTAAACACGCGTACTTGCGTTAGGGTCGTTATCTCTACATAAATAAATTCCGTGTTTAAATAACAGAAAGCATAAATGAAAAATCAATACAAGTAATGTTTTAATGCTTTTAAAAAATACTTGTTTTACAAATCATATGTTATATAAACAAACTACTATTTGGTTTTTTAGTTGCAACTAAAGATTGCAGAAATTGATACTATATACATGATTTTTGATGACAAATCTTTTACTTTAAGTTCAAAGAACAGCAAAAACATTAAAAATTTGTTTCATTTTTTTTTGTCTTACACTCAGTTTGATAGTGATACGTTTTTTTATTTAAAAAATTTGCAAGAAGAGTAATATATACCAGGTCGACTTTAAAAGAAAAACTGGGTTCGAAAGCATCAAAAAAGCAATAAAGCAAAAATTTTACTTGGAAGCATATCCTTTTTGCTTATATGTAAAATTTTGTGGTGCTGTACCTTTAGGCATAGATTAGACCACATAATTGGTTTTAAGAGTGTGATTATGTGTTTGGTTGCTGCAAAAACAATATTTGAAAGGTTTATGTGCTTAATATGTCTGTTTGCCTTAATATCATTTTTTTACTATATTATGTTTACTTGGAAATGGATTTTTTCTGCTGGTGCTTTTTTTCCATAGCTATTTTAGATTATAGTGATTATAAAAACTTGTTTTACTACATTTAAAACCCATAATTGGTTCTAGAAATCTTTTATATATAAAATTATTCCTGTAAGAAAGAAAAATAAAACCACGATCAATTTTTTAATGTCCATTGTACATAAAATACTGCAATAAGCAGCTTTTAAAACAGTTGCATTAAAAGTTTACACCAAGGGCAAAAACACCAATTTTACGTGTACATTGCAACAAAATTACTTTTGCTCTGTAAAAAGTAAAATCTAGAACTAAAAAAGACAAAATAACACGGTCATCTTTTTATTTTGGGTACAAATCCGGTAAAAAATGTAAATGTTAGGTTAAAAAATACTTAATCTTTAGGAAAACACATTTAATGCATGTCTAAAATAAAAAAAACGAACAATACTTTTAGTAACATATGATTACATATAATAAAATATATACAATAACAGAAAAAAAATTTTTTAAAGTAAGATAATAATTTTATTGATTTCGTAACAATAAAACATACTACATTGTGTAACAAAAAATGTAAACCACCAAAGTTTTGCAGACTTGTCTGCTCAATTTTTTTTCGAACCGTGAAGTTTTAACGCTATACTTTAATACGGTTTTGTACATTTAAAAGGTAAAAAGGATAGCCTAAAGCCTATGACAAAAGCTTTTACGTTGGTTATTTTGGTTGGCCGATATAATAAGATATGTTGTTAATAAATGTTATTATGCATTGCATTGCAAAAACAAAAAACACAGATATATTCTAGATTTAGTCGTACATAATGCAATTGAAACGGTAACTTTTCAAATTTGCGAGCTTAAAATAGTTAGATAATAAAACAACCTTATCAGTTTTAAAAAAGGCACATACGTCAATCTTAACCTTAAAAGATTTATAAAATAAAAAAAACCCTATATGTTTAATTATTGTTTTATTTGAGTAATGAGTATTGTCTAGCTTGGTAACAAACGACGTAATAAATTTGCAAGTTGCTTCGAAACGATAGACATGTAACCATGGCTTTAAATTATCGTATTGCAATATGGTCGTAACGTGCTTAGATTTATTTTCACAATTATTGCAATATATAAAAAATACGGAAGGCAGAGCCATAAAAAAAATACTGGCTGCATAGAAAAACTATATCTCAGAAGTTTGCAAAATTTAAGACCCAAATTTTTAATATTTTTGTATAGTTAATAATTTTTTAACTAAAAATTAGCCTGGGAACACAATATTTTTTTAGTAAACAAACGATTTTATTTTCTTTTGGAAAAATTTTCATAAAACAAAAAAAAATATAAAGAATATTTTCGTCAAAAGTATTTTATGATACAATTCCATTATTTGGAATATGTTATTTTTTAGGTTAAAAATTAAGAACTTGGAAAATTTAATTTTTTTTGGCTCATAAAAAACGCACACTACTGTATATTAAAAATATTGCAAAAACAGATGTTTTTGCTGCAATATTCTAGCATAAATTTTTCATTTGTTTTTACAAATAAAAGGATTATGGAACATAGCTCTTATTACTTTTAATGCCTGAAATACTTAATCTAAATGTAAATAACTTTTTTTTTATTTTCTTGTGTAATTATGTGTATTAGCATAAAAAGACTTATTTATACTTTTTGACAAAAAATAGGAAATAGTGAAAAATGTGTGCCAATTAACAAAAAAAAATCAGTCAGATCTTTGTTTACGGACATAATACAAAAAAGTTCTTGTACACTATGTATAGGCCTACATTTACTGTGTGTACAAAGCATATATTGGCCATTTTCTATACTAAGCATATAAATATCTTTAAACAAATAGTATTTTTCTAAGTATACGAATATAATATTAATAAATTGCATATTGCACATGCAATATAGTTTACAAATTATATTTACTGTATTGCGTGCATTGCGAAGAATATTTTTTATCATCAAGGTAGTATATAGTAAATTATTTATGTGGGGAAAAGAAAAACATTTAAATATAATTAAAAATTCGAATAGGTAACTTTGCTTGTATAAAATAAATATTCTATTATAACCAAAATCTTAATTTAAAAGTAAAAACATGTTTTTTTTTGACAGCGGGTTTTTAAAGATAATAATTGTATTTTTAAACATTTAAAAACTTTTTTACAAAAATTGGTTATTAAAAAAAATATTTTCTTACGACAAATCTTTTAAATTTTACTTTTTTACGGTTTTTGCTTTAATGTAGAATTAAATGTTATACGAAAATATAAAAGTTTTACTTTATATATTATTATTGAAATTTATTAGGAACTCGGAAATTTTGCAAAGTATAGACTATATATTTGTCTGATATTTATAAATGAACTGACGATGTATTCTTTTTGTAAATAAAATTATTTAAAGTTATTCTGGATTTTATGAACAATGTTTCTTTTTAAAAAAAAACCTTTCATTTTCGAAAAGAAAAATTTATATGGAGACTGGGTAAAATACAAAAATTGATATTAATTAAGTGTAGTTATCTATTGCCATATATATCAAAAATACTCTTTTTTACTATATACGAATTTCTATTATAAAAAATATTTTTTGCTAAATTTTAATTCATAAATTTTTGATGCGCGTTTTATATTTATTGTGTATCTGAAGGTGTTATTTAATGTATTAATCATTTTTGAATTTATATTGCATGCTTATTTCAATAACTTTAATGAAGAAATAAACGGTTTCAATATTTTTATAGCCGTTAAGAGGAGTATTTATGGTATAATATTGGTATAAAAAAAAACCACAATTATTGCAATATATTTTATTGCGATAATTGTTTAAACAAGCATTTTTCACAAGCCCTGCATGTAAATGCAAATAAAAGAATCAAATAATCGATTGTAAAAGTTATAGCAAAAAAAAAACTGCTTTATACAAATATAAAAAGCTGGTAAGTGTTTTTTTACATTACAAAAAAAAACAGTGTATAATTCTAATCTATAAAACAAAAAAGTTATACAACACAATGTCATTTTTTAATAGAAAAGAATTTTTCAATAAGACAAAAAAAAAACCTATAACCCCGAAATACATTTTTATATTTGTAAAAGACGAATTTTGCTATATGTATATATCTTAGACTTTTTTCAAACACGAAAATATAATTGTGTATTATTTTTTTGTTAATCCTCAGGAATCTAAAAGAAGGTTACAATTATACTCTATTTACAGTTTATCAATCTACAACAACAAAAAAACAAGTTAGCGTAAATCCGTACTATTAAACGTATTTTAGCAAAAAATTTTGTTGGCTTACTACAGTGGCGTACCTAGGGGGGGGGCTTAAAAAAAAAGGTTGCGCCTGAATTTAAGGCTGGTCTTTTTTTTGAAGAAAAATTCAGAAATTAAAAAATGGCCAAAAAAAATAATAAGGATTTTTCACGTCATAAACCGTGTTTTTAACCCTTATTTTGTGGAAAAACACTGACTATCCCTGGACAGAAAAAATTCCTGGGTACGCCACTGGCTTACTAAAACGTTGTTTTTTTGTTAAGATTTTTTTATTAAATCTATCACTTAAATGCATAATATTGTGTTCCGTTAAAGAGATAAATAACGTGTAGTCAGAGCCTCTCAAAGAAGGGTGCCCCTACAGAAGGAAAGTTCAAAAAAAACATTGTAGAATTTTGATTACTATGCATGTTGGACAATAAAAATATAAAAGATTAACCTTGTACAGATAACAAATGATTTTACATTTTTAAAAATGTTTTTTTGTTAAATTAGAAAAAATGGGCCGGGTTATCATGAGACCCGAGGACAAATCCCTTAGATTTCCTCTCTATGAGGACCTGCGTGTATTTGCAATTTCCATGTCTTTAAAAGTAAAAATTCAGTATTTTAAACCGCGAAGCGGTGTTTTTATACATTGTGCCGTGCTATTCGAACATATAAGCAAAAAAAAAAAATTCCGTGGCAAAATTCTGGTTTTTGCTTACGTATCTACTCACTGAAAGGTATTAATTATCTATATGGTATTCAAGAATACGAAAAATACAGTTGGATGAATAAAGTAAACTTGTATTTATGATTATTTTACAAGAGATGTGTACTGCTAAAATAAGATAAATACTACAGTCTTGTACTTTGTTGATTGCTTTAGCAGGTAACCGATTTAGTGATTTTTTTTTATTCAGCATACAAAAAAAAACTCAATTTTAGCCAATAATGGCGTTTTATTTTTACGATTCAAAATTTAATTTCTTTTTGTACAAAAGTTTATACTCTTAGACCTACAAAAAAACGTTCTTTTTTTTGTCTAAGCCACGCGTTTATGCGTCTTTTTGTAAAAATGAAATATAAACCTAGATCATAATTTTTAAATATGCCAAAGTATAAAAAATATATTATTGCAGTAAAAATATACTTGGGTTTATTTATACTCGTTTTAACGAAAAAACGCATTTTGTAAAAATTGATTTCCAATAAAAGAATAAAAATTATATATTTTTGAAAATCAAAAGTTTAACTTTAAAAATCGATTTTTTACAATTTGTTTAATGCAGTTGGTGTCTTTGTAGCTCCAAGGGTTAATATGTGTTATTTTGTTGCTTTTAAACGGTATAATTTTTTTCCATGCATATATACATAGTTAATCAAATTTACAGGTAAAAAAAACTTTTAATCTGTAAAGCATCTACAAAAAAAAAATAAGATAAGAAAATAGTCCATTTCTTTTTTTAACAATTCGCACGAAAAGTAGAGCATAAAAAACGGAGAATGAACTGAAAAACTATATATTTGATCTGGTACTGGGATATACTGTATATTTTAGAAACGTATTTTATATGTGTGTTTTTTATATTATATTTGTTTATTGTTTTTTCTACTAAAATAGCAATGTTTACACAAAAAGAATTTAAATTCTTGTATTTATAAAAAAAACATCTAGTGCCTTCCAATAATGTAACACACAAAAAAAAATAAAAAGTTGTTTATAAAAAAAAGAGATGCAAAATTGCAGCAAGTGTTGTATAGAAAACATATATGGCAACTGTGCATACAGTAAGCTTACAAGGTACTACAAACTGCAAATTTATTAAGCTTAAGCTTGTGATATGTAGATCCTATAGTTTTCCAATAATTTTTACCGGGAAAAAAAAAACTATGCGGCCTGTGCAAATATTGTAGTTATTGTACGCTCTATGTTTTTTTGTTACGGAAATACTGTCGTAATTTAATATAAAGAAATCAAATTAAATACTTTTTATATACAAATAAAGGTAAAAGATTCTTTGATAAGCAACAGCAAGAAATCTGCTATATAAACAAAAGAAATATTGTAATTAAACATTTTTATACTTTTTGCAAATTTTGCACAACTTTAATATATTCAGTATGACTGAATGTTTATGAAACCTTTAAATCAATTTATACACTTTAGCAATGCAGTTTAATTGAAATTGCCATTGTTTTTGGGCTTTTAAGTGTTTATATCGGGTTATTTTGTCGCCAGTCTATTTTTTCAAGCATATTTTGCATACTGGTAAACCATATAAAAAATAAAAATGCTTTATAAAAACAAACAAGAGTATGACGGATGCTGTATATCCAGCTGTACTGATATAGTTGATTTACTGGCAAATACAAAAAATTAAATAGAAATATGCACCCGTAATACAATTTAGTTAACGTAAGTAGAAACATTTTAATCAGCTACAATAAACTTTTATTAAACTGTAATATTTACGCAATTCCTGTGTATAAAAAGCATTTAATCAATTAATTTATAAAAAAAATTTCTATACTAGGCCTTTAATAGTCAAGAACATACTTTTTTAAATTCCTTTGCGGTATATTTGCAAAAAAAAATATTTAGAATACGTAAAAGGGTTGTCAAAAAACAATACAATACAGTAACAGATTCGAAAAAAGAACCTTCTCCATAACAACAAAAGTCTTTAACATGCGAGGTATATATAAGGAAAAAAGTTTTTTAGTTTATATATTTTTGTCCCTATAAATAGTTTAGGGTCAAGAAGGTGGCATACTCTTTTGGCAGAATCGCAAAAAAAATATTATATCTAATCAAGTATTTGATAATCATCATCTTTTTTTTGAAATAGGTAATCAAATATATTGCGTGATTACATGCTTTTCTATTGTCTATAAGTATAGTCTATTTGTGATTAAATGATTGTGTCACTTTTCGGTTGTTAAGTTGCGATATTTTGTAGTGTCTGAAAAGTGCCTACTTTCCATTACAAATAAGCTTATTAATATCAAGATCTTTGTTATTTTTGCTGTACAGATCTTTGAATGTGTGCCTCATTCTTTAAATTTCGTTACGACTTTTTCAAGTTAATAAAAATACTTATCAATGGTTAAATTATTTGAATCTAAGTATTTCAGTGCTTCAACAATAAAACAATGGTCACAAGAGGGTTTTTAATGACTAAAAATGCATGTATTGCGCGTTAATTACTATAAAAGTGATGACTTAGTTTTATAATTTTCTATATAAGTAGCTAAAAAAAATTGAATATAGAATAAGCATATGATATACAAAACCACCATCTTGGACGATGGGTCATTTTAGCAGCGGGAGATTAGTGTTGTCATTTTTTTTTTATTGCTGGCATTTTTTAACTGTTACTTTTTTGGGCTCTGAATTATAATTATGTGATAAATCCGACTTTTAAGCCCTTCTTCGGCTATCGAGTGTAGGTTAATGCAAATTCATACAATATTAAATAACTAAGAATACGTCTTTTTAAGCTCTTGCCAAATACTTAGGCAGTAAACGGCCAATAGAAACATCGATCTTATTCCGGTGTGTAAAGCCTTGCTGTTTTATTGCTGCACTTACATAGAACTTTTTTTTCTGTAACCACCGTTTATGTGCCAGCTCTAGAAAGATTGCCGGTTGATATTTCATTTATTTTCGTGTTAGTTGAAACTAAAATTCATGCCATATTTTTAATATATATCCTATTTTCATCGGTAGTTGCATAAAAAAACGCAAACAATAAATCATAGAAAGTATAAAATAACTACAGATATGTATAGGTGACTATGTCATACGGTTTTTTATGCCTTTTTATTACCTGGCTTGTAGGTAAATCTTCGACGGAACGACAAAAAACTAACTATTTTTTTGTTTTTCAATTAAAATCAGTGGGATCTCTGCTGATGTAACGACAGCTGCTAATTCAACATGAATTCTATTATTTTAATGTGATCCGGTATATTTGATTATAGTGTTTCATTTTAAAATAAATTTAACTTTTTTTATATGTTCAATTGAGTCTTTATGTTTTTCGCGGTTTCTTTTTCCTTTTAAACCAAGAAGCCAAATTTAAGTCCCACATACAATGCAGATCTCTTAATATAATTCTTAACTCTAAAATTAGGGATGCTGCAATGATAGTATCTGGTTTTGTTTTTTCTTGTTTTTTCGCCCTGTTTGTCTTTCCATTTACAGTTGATCAATTATATTTTTTATAGGTAATTTGGAGGTAAATTAGAATCAAAACGTTTTTAAAATAATAAATGATGGTAAATTTGTATTTA
>JAQFYM010001328.1:0-35394 GCA_034694785.1 Agrenia bidenticulata | reverse complement strand
GTAAGAAATCGCGGATTTCTCCTAAAAAAAGCAAAATTAGGAGAATTAGGCGGACCTCCTAAAATAGAGAGGCCTGACTATAGGAAAAGAAATAGTAGCCACACTAGCAGAATAGAAGATGTGAGGGAGAATAAGTGCACAAAAGAACAGGATTTGAAACCTGGTAAACAAGAGAAATAGTAGCCATGAGATAACGATGAACCAAAAAAAGGGATACGTCATGCAAGGGCGTGGCGGACATTTATTATGGGAGGGCTGATGTTACGGTCCTAACGCAATACAAGAGACGTAGGAAGTATAAGGGCGATAAGATTGACACACCGGCTAGAGGCGGATTAAATGTCTGTGAAGGAACACGAAAGGCAGGCGCGGGGTCTTTAGCCAAGGAACCCATAAATAAAATTTTTGAATTTTGTACGAACGTATAAAAAAAATACATTATTGTTACAATTAACTAATAAAAATAAATTTGCGAATCATTTATTTTTACAATATTCGAAAAAATTTACATTTTCTTGAACTTCGATTTGCATTATGTGTTTGCTTCAAAAAATTATGCAAAAACTACAATACACATTGTTTTTGGAACCTAGATGTGTGTTAGTCAATACTCTGGTTATAAGAAAATTTAGCTGTTTTTTTTCAAAAAAAATCATAAAGCTCTATAAAACATAAAAGTGTCAAATATAAAATCAAAAATACAAGTTTTGCCATATAAATATGTTTTTTTAAAAACCTATCTTTTTTTTATTAATTTTGACATAAACGACGCATAAAAAAACGTTTTAAATCTTTTAGATTTGTGTTTTTGGCACGAATATGCACTCAGTGGCGTACCCAGGATGTTTATAGCCCAGGGCTAGTCAGTGTTTTTCAAAAAGATTAAGGTTTAAAAACACACTTTATGAAGTGAAAAATCTTAGTTATTTTTTTTTGAAAATTTTTATATTTAAAAATTTTTCTTTCGAAATTTTTCTGCAAAAAAATCTCTGCTCAAAAAAAAAAAACTTTCCTTAAATTCAGGCGCAACTTTTTTTTCCGGCCCCGCCCCCACCCCCCCCTTTTTGGGTACGCCACTGTATGTACTAATGCGCAACCTTTGCGTTAAAAGCAAAATTTCAACCTAATATTTTTGCAAATAATTTATACTTTTTTCTTAACATATAAAATGCAATTAAAACGAGAAAAATTTTTTTTGGGTTATTTTTTTAAAAAATTAAAAAATTAAGACCGTGTCTGGTTTGGTCAAAAATAGTTTTTCGACAAACAATTTTTGCCAAAAAAACTTTTTTTTAATACTTTTGGGTAAAGTCCCTGTTTCTTTGCAAAATCATGTCTTGACATGTTTTTACAGTGAATAAAGCATTTTGCCTAAATTAGTAAAAAAACTGTTTTTCGGCAAAACCTGTTCGTTGAAAAACTGTTTTTGACCAAACCAGACACGCCCTAAAATGTAAAGTTTGCAGCTCTAAAAGGGCCCATGTAGATATGGTCAAGATATTGCGAACTGTTTTTTGTATACTTTATGCTAGAAACAAATTTACATAGGCCATTCAAAAAATAACCCGACAAGTTATGATATGGGTCAGGAAAAAAAGGGTTTACAAATGCTTTAAAGGCCTGTGTTAAATAAGTAAGATGTAAGGGTTAAATAAAGGGTAGATAAAAAAAGTAGCCAAGATAACTTACGTAAATAAATAGAAAAAAATGTACAGCATGATAGAAAAACTTTGTGGCTTTTAAACTGCTTTATACTGACCATTTTTGTAAATTTTTGTAACAAAAGAACAATATTAAACATTTAATTTTATTACATCAATAAAAAAATTGTTCGTGTACATTTATTAAGGATACAAAACAAACTAAGCATGAAAAAAACAAAAGATAAAAGTTTATATTTTAAGGTTATATGTTTTTTCTAATTGCAAAATTCAATAATTAAAATATACAAAAGAAGCTTTTTCTCTAGTTTTTATTGTAGTAGAAGCACTCGTCTGTATAATGTAAAAATAATTATTTTTTTAGTTCGGAATTTATAAATAAAAACATAATCATATCTTCGTATGGTATTACTTCAAACGTTATGTCGAGAATCTTAAAGCAAGGGCAGATAATATGCACACAATAAAGTGTTTTTCCGGTAATATTTTGCAAGCAATCCTTCCCGCACTAAAATTTAACAAATAATATATTTTCTCGATTGATCGGCAGCTCTATAATATTTAATGTCACAACAAAACAATATTGTCAATCTTAGAGAAACAAACGTAAATATAGTTTTTTGCAATTTACTACATGTTTATTTCGCAAAAAACTTGTTCTTTTACATAAAAAATATTAATAAATTAACTTACACCATTTTTGTATTTTATTCTACGACTATATATTTTTTTATATTTATTTTGTTGCAAAGAATCTACTTTTTTATTTTTTTAATCTGTAATATTACTTTTGTAGGCAAAAAAACGTATCCATAAGATATTTTTTTTAAGTATAAAAAGTGTATAAAAATGTTATATAATCCTATATGTAAAAAGTGGGTTTTAGTTGACCCCATTTTATATAGGCTAGCAAAAAAATATATAAACTTTATATTATAAAGGCCCTTGTTATGATCGTATCGTGATTTATTAACTTCTTATACTAGTACTAATTTTTTAAAAAAAATTAAAAACATCTAAATCTGCATTAAAAAAATAATTGTAAAAAAAACGTTGATCATAGAAGATATTTTTTAAAAAAAAGTTAAACTTTTAAGAGAGGGCCGCCGCCATGAAAAGTGCTCCCGGGTCCTAAAATTGTTATTTCTTTCCTGCACCCGGTAGGAAGAGATAAAAGGTTCTGTGTGCAGATGTTTTTTAAAGGTTTATTGACAAATGGGATTTTTCCTATTTATATTTTGCATAATGCACCCCATAGATTTACATGAGAGTAGGACAGAGACGGACTGGGGACGAAGCAAACATAAATAAAAATGGGGTGTCAACACTGAGGCCGCTAGCCACTTACGGGAACTTAGACATGGTATCGAGCTGTGTTTAAATTTTTCTTGATTTTTTTTAATTAGTTGTAAAAAAAGAGAAGATGGATGATGATAAAATGCTGGTAGTTTTTTATTCTGTTTTAGGGTCCGCGGGGAATGTTTTGAAGGGTGATCATACGCTTATAAGATAGTATTGATTCAGCGTTTCATATTTGGGATGTATTTCAGTGATCATAAAATAATTATAATTGATCACAATTTGGAGGTATAAATATTATAAAAGTTAAAAAGAAGCATAAATAATAAATAATCACGTCTTTGAACTACTTTGAAAAACCCCAAAATTTTTATCTTATTTTTTTTGTATAATTATGTATCTAGATAATAAACCTAAGCACAAAAAATTCCCATAAATCATTTAGCCGTCTATAAACACTAGGTTCGTATTTTTAAAGAGATAATTAAAGGTTCCCAAAAAAATCATGCCATATACCATATATGGTCATTATGGGGGGGGGAAAATTTATAGCCGTATTTTTCCATATTTTTGTCCCTTAATGGCTGTAAAAATTCAGAGAGAGATAAATTATTTTTAAATTTATTCGGGAGGAACAAAATGAATGTTGGAGTAAAAAAAACTTCTTAAAAATAATTGGACAAAGGAGGCGCTTATGCAAATTAGATTGCCCATTTATAAATCTGTTGCATAATTTTTTGCCTCTTACACATATGAGCAATAATTATGCCTCGGGTTTATAAGAGGGACATCTTAAGTGCACAAGCGGCAATAAAGGTTGTATGAATTTAATCTTCCACATTGATCAAGATCATTCCAACTGGTTGACTCCATAATTAAAAATAAATAGTGGTACATTTTTGCGTTCTTATCTGAAGCTATGCACAAAGCCCGCAATGTATTTAGATGAGAAAATGTTCATTTTATTTCCAGTATTTTACAAAAAAATACAAAATTCCTTTTATAATTATGTTAAATTTTTGCGAAAAAAATCCAAAAATATGGGTTTCCATAATGGGGCCATTATGGTGGGATTTTTTTTTCTGGCTTCCATATTATGGCCATACCATATTCGGAACCCCTGGAGATGATTGTTTGTGTGGAGTCCTAAATTCTCAGATTTTTATAACTGAATTTAAAAATCGAACATTTTATCCTGCATAAAAAAATCAAAATTTTCTTTAGACTTACTAGTTCATAAAGTTTTTTGCAACGTAAACGTATTTATTCGTACACCATACTGTATAGAGTGAACCTTTAGTCTGATGGACTAGAAGTTTTCTTAATATTAATTCATGCATTGCCGTTAGAAAAATATAAGTGACAGGTTGTCTTTATATCCGAGAAATTTACATCAAGAATGTAAACAGAAAAAAATAATACACAAAAAAATAATTGATAAAAACAGTATGAATTCTAAATAGTTATATTATATTATTTCTTTGTTTTTAAAGAATAGAAGCTGCTTCAATATAAATATTTTAATGGATTTATACTTTTAAATGGTGCATTATCCTATTATCTGAAGATATGCGGCTTAGATATTGTTATCTGTTATCTGTTTTCTTTTATTTTGAGTTGTATCCAAAATTTTTAAAAGCTTTGTAAAATCAGAGATTGTATTTTGTAATCCTTTTAGTTTAGAATCATCTAATTTAGGCCAATCTTGCTTTGTAACAACATTAGAATCTTTACTGGGTGTAAATTTATCGTTTTCCTGTAGATTTTTAGCTCCAAAAGTTACTTTTTGATCTGAAAATAAATTTTTCTTATTTGACCTACCTTCTGGCACATAAAAGTTTACTATTCCCTGTAACTCCTGTAGAATTTCACCCATATTATCGTTAAGGCTTTTTAATTCTTCTCCATTTGAGCCTGATATTAGCTTTCTTACACTGTCAGCCCTATATTTCATTCGTATTTTTTCTAATTCACTAATAATGTCAACTAACGATTCATTGGGAATAATTGTAGCAGCAAATGTATTTATTATATATCTTTGTCCATCATTTTCACCTTTTGTAAATCTTAAAATCTTCTTTTTTATTTTATCTATCACAAGAAGTAAATCTTTTAAAGTACGCACATTTAGATTGCCAGCGGATTTATAAGTATGAATTACAGGTTGTTCATTATTTTTCGCTAATTCGTCTGCTAAAAGAATAAGCTTTGCTTTTTGTGATGTAAGCTCAGGAACCACCTTTTTTTCCGGTCCACAACTTCTGCCTTCGCTTTGTTTTTTATTATCCTGACAATGGTTTGGTACTGTTGGGGGGGGAGAATGCACTCCAATTTCATTTTTTAATACTGATTTTATTCGTTTTTGTTTACATCGAATGCTATTTGGTGGGTTAGATGAATGCATATGCGTTTCATTACTATTCAAACGACTTGGTCTTTTGCCATTCGGTTGAGACATTGAATAGCCACCATCAGCAACTACATTAACTTGCTGACTATGTGATTGCATATCAACATCCTTGTCTTGGGATCTACGAGTCGCGTTATTTAGTTTGGTTTTAACTTTTGGCAACGTGTTACTCGCTCTAACCATATGTGCCATATTTAAATTTGCAAAAGCTATTGATATTGGTGATATCTTCAACATTATGTCGAAAATTATCAAAAAGTTCACACACATATAAAATTTTGACCACATTTAGGGGTGGAAAATTAGTCTATTGAAAGGGGAAATATTGTCAAAAAAATCTATTGGTACTTACTATCAAGACAAATTGCAGAATAAATCGTTTATGAAATTTTAAATGAACTAGAAATAAATGAATATTAGTTATAAACCATTTGAATATTATAAATAATGTCTGCTCGTCGACTCGCCGCAAAAGGCGAGTTTACGCATAGTAAAAAATGTAAATTGGCGTTTAACGCAACTAGGGCAATTTTTACTTTTTTTATAAAACTTATTACACCATTTACCGCTGGGTTTTTTATATAATAATAGAAAATATAAAGTAGAAAATATATAATCAGATGTTTGTGTTTAAATATTGTGTAAATCATTTCCATATACTATGCAGCTAAATTTATATAAATTCCTCTACTATAAAAATAGAGTTGATTTTTCCAATAAAACTGTATGCAAGACAAAGGATTAGTTAAAAAATTGCCAATTATCATACGTCCGTACATCCAAGTAATAGATTTATCTATGATTTTGAAATAAAAAATCTAAATATCAACGTATTAAATAAAAAAAATGATATAAATATAAGCTAGGGGCCTGCATTATCCCAGAAACGTTTGTCCCGGCCCGTCCCGCGAGGCGGGTTTGGGCGGGTAACAAATAAATTTTTATAAATTCAGGTATTTTTTTGGGCTAATCCCCGAAAAATGAGTTACGCTAAAAAAAAAAAATATGATTTTTATGCAAAAAATATATGAATTATTTGCTAATTTTGCGAATAGTAAAAAAAACAGCAATAAGTTGACGTTATGTTATAACTCAAAGAAAGAAAATATCGTCTTTTTTAACTTAATCAAGAAGTAAGTTTGTTTTAAATTATATTTATGTTATATAAAAATACTTTAAATTTTCTTTAAAATATAATAGCTTACTTTTTGGTTTGAAAAAGGATTTTTTGTTATAGGTTTAAACGTAATAAAATCATAAACGGGTTTTGCTTTTACTTTATACTAATAGCAATTCATTTCTATAAACGGTTGTTGTTTTATAAAAAAATCATTTGTATACAATTTTTAATTTTTAAAGTAAGTATAAATATACTCTATTTTTTCAGATTTTGGGATGTAATAATATGTGTGTTTAGTAATTTTTTTGCGTGTTTTCGAGTTATTTTTCTATTGTAAAAAATATCCTAAAAAAAATCCATGTAAATACAAAAAAAAAATAGAGATACCATTACTTATACAAGAGTATTAACAATAATTGAATATCAAAACAAATTTTTACGTAAATATACGCAAAAATTTCTTATATGCTTATTGGGCAAGTCGGGCGTAGACAAAGTTTTCTTTTTAGAAGGAATTTACAAATTGAATATTTACTTACATTTATTCCTTTATATATTAAAAATTATCATTTGTCCCCATAATATTCCATCTATCTTGTAAGTAACTAATATCATTAATCATGTAATAAAATGACATATAAGGTCTTTTTTTTGGCATTTGCTAGACGCCAGCGTGTCAGATTTTAGAAATTTAGGTTTTGCAATATTCGAACGCATTTTTAACCATTATTATGCTTTAAAATTTAATAAAATACTAACGATGTTATTTAAGAATATAAACCTACAGCTTAGAGCCATCAATGCCATTTAATGCTATTTTTGGTGCATATCCGACAAAATAAATGTTAAAAATAAATAAAACTTGTAAAAAAGACCAAAAAAAAACGTCGTCTGGTGTTGCTAACGTTTTATGGGGTAATTTTTTTTTTCTTACATTTTAGAATATATATTTTTTTTAGTAAGTTTTAATTTGTAAGCATCATAAAAATAAAAAACTTATTATAAACTTACTCGTATAATTTGTCACATTGATAAACAGTATTTTAGAAAAATAATAGTAAGAAAAATATTTGGCTTTTATGATTTATTATAAAACTATTTTTTTTAAACGTTACACCCCTTTTACAAAAAAAAAAAAAACTTTTTCTTATTTTTCCTTTTTGCCTCATCATAAAAATTCTTTTAAACCGATATGTAATTAGTGGTGCTTATAAGGAGAATCATAGATGAATCGGACCCCTCTATCCAATTTGCAGAGTTTCAAAATCTTCAGGTAACTTTAATACAAAAATACTTTGATATGTGTTTGGGTAATAAGAATGAAAAAAAAAGCATTAATCGTCCTTGCATATAAAAATGGTTGCAAAAAAAGGCATATAAAAAAACGAACGCTATACAGGATTTTATGTTGTTTTTTATATATCTCTAAAAAAAACCATAGCATTCAGACGAGAAATTATAAAAAGGTTAGTACTACATGAAAAATACAAAAACAAATAGTAACAGCATGTTTACAATATTTTTTTTGTGTAGTTAACCTGCTCGAATAGCCAGAATATATGCAGAAAAAAGAACAAAAATAATGCAGCAACTAACAGTTTATAAACTTAGATAAAAATATATTTTTATAAAACTTTTACTTCTATGAATTGCATACATTGAGAAAAAATGTTTTAATTCATCTGTGTTTTTTATATTTCAAGTATTAAAAGATCCCAGTATTCTATTCTTTTTTATCTTGTATTACTTATAGTAAGACTTAAAAATCCGTATTCTATAAGTCTCACGTTTTAAATTTAAAACCTTCAAAAACTAAAAAAATGAAATACTATATAAAAGCAATATAAAAGCTGTCTTTGAACTTTTTTGGGTCTTGAACACCATTGATTCGTGCGTATAGGAGTTTGCATGCGATGAGTTTTTGTACTTAATGTATAAGGTCTTAAAACAACGCGTACTTGTTTCTAAAGACGTAAAATTAATTATATAAATATTTTACATAGTTAAAGTAAAATATAATGTGACCATATCGCAGCTTTAATCTATAAAATAATACTATGTGGTTTATATAATTATCAGTAATTGTTACGAAGACGTAACAAATGGTTGAATAAACAGCGTTTTTTACTTTAAAACAAATAACTAACACCTATGTCAATATTTGAGTTTTTTATCACACTCCATTGCTATAGAAAAAGTTTTAAAAAACATAAACAATATTTTTCTTGATTTTTTGCTGACTTAAATTTATGATTTTTTATGTATATGTATTAAGAAATATTAATACTGATACAATAAACTGTTTGAAAATATCTATATGTATATTTTAACTCTTTTTTTCTTTATTTTTTTCTCATGTTTGTTGTTATTTTTCATATGATGTAGGTAAATGCATACGTTTTTTTGTTAAAATTATGGGTTGTAACAGTACCACCAGGTATGGTTTTTTAAATTTTTTTCTTGACACATACAGTTATATATTATTTATAGGAAGAACCAAAAAATTTTTTCTGGAACTTAAAAAGTACCTTAGTTGAAAAAAATGTATGTACGCTAAAACAAGTTAAGCTCAAAAGATAGATTTGCGTTTTTCATCATATAAATAAAAGTTTTCAGAATAGTGCGTGCCGATGCGACAAGTTTTCTGTATATTTTATTTATTTTTTTATTTATAACTATTTACTAAAAATGTTGACTTACAAGCCAATATGTATTTTCAGCACAAAAATGTATAATAAATTTTTAAAAGGATATAAGTATCGGTTTTCCTTCACTCTGGAAAACTCAATTGAATTCTAAACCCCAAAAAATATAAATAAAAAGAAAAAGAAAAGAATACACATACACATAAACAGAAATAAATATACAAATTTTCTGTATTGAACATCAATATCCTTGTATCTAACAGAAATAGCTGTTTTTAAACCAGGGTAAGATATTCAACGTATGGCATAATATAAAATATTTGTGCACATTTTGTACATATTTTTATTATTTTTGCAAAAAATGCTACGCAGAATAATGATCGTAAAATATAAAGACTTAATAAATATCAAAAGTGATAACTGTTTATCTAACCAACTGATTTTATCATGTAATCTTTTTTAGAGGACCATTCTTTTTTTATAGAGCAATCTTTTTTTTTGTGAAAAATTAGTATATTTGTGCATATTTTGCTCCTTTTTCATACAGAATATGCATTTTTGTTATTGAATTTTTAGTCCTAAAATAATTAGAGTATAACATCAAATAGCTTTTGTATGGCCTAGTAGACACGAAAAAGTTTTTTTCTTACAATATCCGATCGGACTCGAATCTGAAAAAAATCGGATAATTTACCAATATACGAAATATCAAAAAAATATCAATAAGAGATTTTTTTTTTATACAATATGTAGCAAAAAAGTACACACTATACCAGCAAGCATTTATGATGCGTAATGTTGATAAAAATTACATATTAAATGCAGTTGATACAGAACGAACGAACGGGGTTTTTTAAATAGATGATTTTTTTAAGTAGGCAACAAAAATATGGTTTATATGATTTTTAAAAAATTAATTTAAAAAAAATGTAAAAAAAAAAATTGTTTTTACATGGTTTAACAAGACAATAATATAAAAAATAAGAATAACAATATTTTTTACTTGTTTACTTTTTTTTTTTATTTTTTAGTCACTAAGTTAACTTTTACTATATACCAAAAATGAATGGAGTATTAAACAGTAACTGATTGCTTTTTATATTTTAATGCGTGTTTACAAAGTATAATATCGAGCTTAATTTAATTTTTTTATAACAATATTTAATGCACAATATTAAAATAAATTGTTTAAGGTAAAGGCTATTTTATAATGTTTTTTAAAAGTTGCAATTTCGATTTTACAAAACAAAGTTTAAATGCGTTTTTATATACATTTTTGCTATGAATATTATATTTTCCTAGTAATAATTAAAAAGTAATAGAATATCAACTAAGATACATGTTTATAAAATGAAAAAAGAGCGCTTAAAAAAAGGAAGATAAATACTTTTGCTAACTTTTTTAACAAAATTTTAGCAAAAAACAAATCTTGCTTCCATTTTGTGCTAATATTATAAAAGGTCATAAAAAATCAAGAAATTCAAAAAAATCGGATAATTTTAAATATTTAATATTTGACACAATTTACTAATATCTGACCCAACCGATAAGAAATCGGATCAGATCAAAATCGTGAAAAAAGTTGGATATGCAGTACTCTTATGATAACACAGTCATGCGACAAATATATAGTTAAAACTTTTAATTATCGAACAGAAGACAAAGATATAAAACGGCGAAACGCAACTACTAAATTTTTCGTATTTGAAAAACGGTTATAAACTGCATTTGATAGTTGCTTATTAAGATTATACTATACATGTGAAGTATATTTTTAATCATATACAACTGTGTCTTTTATGTTTAGCCACTCAAATAGCACACGGTACAGAATAAATATTTTGTACTTGTAGTATTTGCAGTATCAAAAAATACCTTTTTTTATTGGCCGTTGAATAGTAACACTAAACCTTATAACATTAAATTTCGCAAAAATTTATGCGGCGTTATATTTATGCATAAAATCATTTTTTCTAATGTTATCTACATACTATTATAATTTAATTTAGTAAACTAGTTATAAATTGTCTGTAATTTAAATTGCAAAACTCGCTAAAAAACTGCAATATAAACTTGGATTTAAAATTAAAACATATTTTAATGGAAAAGTATATTACTTTCACTTATCACATTTTTTAAATAAGTATTTTTCATCTATTTACACTAACAAAATTTAACATTTTTGGCACCCCCCCTTGCAAAAAAAAAATTATAATACACACTATATGAAACACTTTAAGAATAAAAAACGTTATTAATACGGCTTTTTTTTGTTCTTTAAATAGTAAGACCGTATTTTATATCGAAAAATATATCTTACGACTATAAAAATTTGCAAAAACTACTATCATTTATTTGACGGGCTTTTGTAACCGGACTTAGCGGGCTAGGCACGGGCATATACACATATCTGAAATTATAAGAAAACTGGGCCGAACATATTTAGATTTCTACTCCTAGGTAAATTATTAACATTGTACTGTTTTTTTTTTTCTAAACATACCGCAAATTTATCAAAAGCTTTTTATATTAGTGAATGAAAACCTTGTTTTACTAGTTTGAAATACGCGTGAATAGTAAAGAATAGTCAATTTTTAGCATATGTAGGAATTAAATTAAAAAACTAATATTACTTTTGTAGAAAGAAAATCACTTAAAAAAACAACTTGTACACTTTTATGTTTTGTAAAAAAAAAATAATTATGCAATAAATACTATTAAGGCGACTTTCGTCATAAAAAAAAATTATTTTTTTGGATTTTTTCCAAATTAAAAAAGTAACTTTATGGAAAACAAACATTCTAATATGATGCAATTGCGAAAATCTAGTGCATAACCTACTTTAACATAATGTACTGTTGAAACGCAGTAAAGAAATGCACAAAAAAATGTATTTAAAAAAAAGATTTTTTTTATAGAATAAAGATACACTTAAAAGTTGGCTTGCTTATTATACCTGCTTGCTTAATACAGACTACGCAGAGAAAAAAAAAAAATTATTTGAAAATTTTAGTCTAGATGATTAACTGCAAGAAAAAAAATAATGTTATTATCACTATACACACAAATTACTCTGTTTTTTATGTGTGTAACTTATGCTTTGTATTCAAAAAAACTCTTTTAGGCAAATACATAAACGGCTATTTTTGCTGTAACGATACTACTCTGTCTACAGTTTTGTAATATGTAGATTAGATTGCTTTTTAAAAACAAATTGTAGTTGTTTTTACCCTCTGTGGACTGTTGTTGCAATTTTAACCGCAAAATTCTTGCGTAAAACGACATGTGACTACAATGTATTTAAGAAAAAAAATAACGCATTTTACTGTAGTTAACTATAAAAATTAGTATACTGTAGCATAAAAATAAAAAAATATTATATATTAACTAAATATTTACTTCAAAAAAAGTTAAACTTACATGCAGCTTACATATTTTTTACATTCCGCAATTTAAGTACTATATTGATTATGCTGGTTCCCGTATAAATGTACCTATACAAAAGTTCAAGGTATTTTTTTTTATTTCATGTAAAATAAAAATGCTGTTTATAAAAAAGTCGTTGTTTTTTTTCTGATTAGATAACAGACTTGCTCGATATTTTTCTATTATTTTCAGTTATTATATATGTTTACTGTCTAATAGATTCATTACTTATATATGTGTCTTGACTTATTGTACCATTACAAGTATTATGTGGTTTACTTTTTCATACAAAAACCGTATAAGTACATGGTCTTTTGCATGTTAATTTATGTTTTTATTTCTTTTAACTCTTAAAAAATAAATGTAGTTTTGTTATGTTGAAAAATATAATACTTGTTGCGACACTCTTAGACCTCATCATATTGCTATCTTACTCATATAACAGTTTTAGTGTATATTTTTTGATTTTTTGTGTTCTATATAATTAGTTGATTTTAATCTGTATATCCTTGTATTATAGAAAGGTTTTCGGGCCGCTACCTATTATAAAGATTTAGTTTAGATCATTAAAAATACATGATCTGAGTGCAATTAAACTCATTATCATTTTATTAAGCCTTGATCTAATCAGTTCATTTTTTAAAAACAAAATTAGTATAAATGTGCACCGATATTTCTAAAAATCGTTTTATTTTTTACATGCATGCTTATTTTCTATATGATTACACACGATGTTTAAGCTATTTATTGCGATCAATTAAGTCCATGTAAAGTATACCTTTCTCGCGTATAGCATTGCCTGACTGAAAACTAAATTTACTTCAAACGCATTAGCCAAAAACCTCATTTATAATTAAAAATCAAAATTTTGTACGTATTTATTTTTTATTTAAATACTCAATGCAACTTAAATAATATAGCTTTTTAGTTTTTTAGTTAGTTTTTATAGTGTAATACATATTGTTTTATATAAAATAAAATTTAAACACAAGTCTTACACTTAAACTAAAAATTTTAGTTTAACAGTGGCAATATTAGTTTCTATACATTGTTGTTTTTAAATCAGTTTTATATGGTCATTTTATATTTAGTTGAGAATGACAGATCAATCGAAGTCATCAAAATAATTTTTAGTCGTAATTATGATAATATTGTATATTTCATATGTATAAGTTAATGTAATTTTGTTCTTTATTTGCAGATGTGTCCTAACAAAAAAAAATGCAGAAAGACAGGAAACAAATAGTCTTATGAAATTTTACGCCAAAAAAAAATTGCGTTACTTAACATGTAAAGAAAAAAATCGCCAAAAGCACGGTTTTGTAGGTCCAGAAAGACCAGAAAAGGATATTGAGTCATCTTTTTACAATGAAGCAGCATTTTTGACTTTTATTTGCAAGTTATAAGAATGCTGATCCACTTTTTTTAAAAGACGTAAACTTAACTATACCAAAATATTTTATTTTACTGATTGTTGCTTGATATGCAATAAATTTTTTGTAGGCTCAAAATTAAATATGATAATAAGGGCAATAATAAATAATTTTTGCCAAAAATTTGATCGGGTTGTCATTTTAAGCCTTTTTGGATTGTTGTGAATAAAAAATATTTAGATTTTAGTTAATTTTATTTCAGTATGAACGAATAAAAAAAAATTATTTATTTAAATGTTAATTAACGGCAAATTTAACAAGTTTACATTGTATGTAATCACTCATAATTGCACGATTTTCATCGCTAAATTAACAGAAAAAGCTTATTTTTAAGGCGAAAAAAGTGTAAATTGCGACAAAAGATTCTAAGTATATGTGTAGTTTGCTTTAATATTTTACCACTGTATCAGTCTTTATCTTGATTAAATTTTTGCATTTTTTCTACACATTTGTTGGAATTGCAAGTTTCCACATAAAACGTATTTTTTTTTCTGCGATAAAAATCTTATATTATAGTGGCTTTTTTTTAACTTGTATTTGTTTTTGTATAATTTTTTAGGTGATTTTACGTAATTTAATACAAAATAATTAATTAAATTAATAGAGGACTTGTTTTAAAAAGTTCGTTTTAGTTCAAAATCATTTTTTTGTATAACAAAAGGTATGTTAAGTTGTATAAATGTAATAATATAATGCAAAACATATTTGTACTAAATTTTGAATATCATTTAAAAAAACCAACATACAAAAGCAACCTTACAAAAATACATAGTTTATGTATTTTAAATCATAAGAAAAATTAGCAAATGATCTTTTTTTTTAAAGCACGATCTTTTATACAGGTTCATTTAAGATTATGGTGCATCGACACATTTTTCCTTATGAGTTCTATAAGGTTCCTGTTTTTTTATTTTATTAAAACGGTCCATTTTAAAAAAGTTTAAACAGTAAAAAAGGACCTTTTAATGTTTAATTTTGGTTTCCCTATTGAAAAGCAGAATTCTTTTACAAAACGTAGCACCTTTACACTTAAATACATGTACTTTTGTAGTCTTCTTGTCACTAAGAACGTTACATAGCAAAATAAAAGACATTTCGTCGCCATGCTATTATTTTTGTTTGTAAAAAATGTATAAAATCTATAGTCTCTATAAAAATCAATTATTCGAATAACATGCATATACGATGAAAAAAAAAAACGTTACGTAAGAAAGTGTTTAAAAATAAGGTCTAGAATCGCAAAAACAAAGTTTTTTCTATATGATTAATAAAGTGGCATAAAAACAGATAAGCGATGAATTTTTCTATGTGTGTATCCCTTTATGGAATATACAGTATAACTATAAATTTTGATACTAAAATTGCATTTTAAATATTATACATTTTATTGTGTATTTACTAAGACTTCTTTCTAAAGCCATACCCATATGTTATAAAAATAATACAGACAATTAAATTGTTATCTGTAAAGTATTTGTATTTTATTTGCATTGTCTAAATAGAACCCCTTTTTTATTTTAAAACATATACATTTTTCAATTGCGTTTACGACATTTCGAGTTTTTAAGTTTGTTTTGTTGTCATACATACTGTTTTAAGTATGACCATTATATTACATTTAGTGTAAGATATGTATTTAAATGTATACATGCAAAAAAAACGTTACGCGCAGTTTAAAAGCTTTATGTAGTTTTTATTGGTGTTTCAAGCAATAAATTCAAATTTAAATTTGGTTTTATACTCTTTTTTTTATTTCTATAAAATAACAAAAAAAATATTTTTTTTTTGTCACGCGCCAAAACAAGGTACATCTACTATTACAGAGACTACCGGTATATAACAGCATATTCGAAAAAAAACAAGATAATAGGATGTACAAATATTAGTTGTTTATTCAAAAAAAACGAATTAGACATTGATTATAAGAAAATTGGAAACTTCTCAATTTACAAATTTTCATCCCTTTTTATAAAAAAAAATTGCTTTTAATTATTTTTCTTTTTTCGTGTTTTACATTTTTTTATTAGGAATACGTTGTACCTTTTAAAAATACAATATTTGGCTACTGTCCCCGTAAAAGCAAAAGACTTCGCTAGGCGAGCGACATCTTTTCTTATAATTTTTTAGCAGATTGCCGCTTTCAAGTTTAAAATTTCTCCTATGCATCTCTCGCCTGCGCGACATAGCGTGCTGAACGTCAGACCGTCGTTATTTGCGTAAGTAATGCTTTTATATAAAATGCATTTAACTTGTGTTTCTTGTGTTTTTATGTTTTATGTGCTTTTTAAGTACCTTTTAACATACTTCCTATATTTTATTTTAGGCTGCGGTTTGTTCTTAAAACTCACATATTTTTGTTTGTGTCTTAAAGAAGGCGCACACAGGGGGGTTATGTATCTTTACCTCATAGATTTTAAGTAAAAGCAATGTGGTTGTATAAAACCCTCTATATGCTGTGCAACTTTTTAAAAAGTAAAAAAAAAAAGACAAGGGAATATGGGTTTATTTATGTCAAATCCAAAACTTTAATTCGGCGACTCATGTTATTTTTTGTATTAAAGTTGTGGAAAACGTGCCCAAAACTCGTAACTAGAATACTCGCACATTCCGATTTTTGAGTTCAATTTTTTTTGTGCTGACAGTAGTATTTACATATTAAAAAGCGTGGTAAACAATAAATCCGCGTCATACACGGGTTCAAAACACAAGTTGACAAAACAAAAAGTTTTTTAGTATGTAATTTTTAAAAAAGCAATATGAATAAGAATAAAGGCGAACAACTAACGCATTGTAATTAGCAAACAAAACCTATGTACGTGTAAGTGACTATGAAATATGCATTTGCAGCTAATTTTGTACTCCAAATGTATTTTGTAGTTATCGAAAAGATAATCGGCTATAAAAATGAGAAAACCCTATTGACCTTTTAAATTCAATTTCGCAATGTTTAAAATTCCAAATAGATATAAAAGGTCAAAAATCTATATATTTTTTTGTTTTTTTGTTTTTTTTATTGTTTTTTTGTTTTTTTGTCTGTTATGTTTTTTGAAACTTACACTCGAAACTCGACTCTTAGATCTTTTTACAAAAATTGTAAAAATCCAAAGTCGGTTTTTTGACAGGTAAAAAGTAACAGACAGGCTGTATTTCTGTATATAAGGTAAGTAAAATTACTATGTTGAAATTACTTACAACTTTCAATGCTCAAAATAGGTTTAAAAGTAAATTATATGAAATGTACCACCATTTGCAGTTACTTAGAACTTTTTAGATTTGCATTAACAAGGGCGCAAATTGCGTATACAAAATCTACTTTTTTTAGTTTGTAAAAATTTCTTACCAACAAAAAAAAGTTATTTATTTATAAATTCAGCATTAACTAACCAAACAGAATGGTTTTTTGCTGATTTAAGTAGTTTTAATTGGATGAACTCACGGTATTAGCGTATCCAGTAGGAAATGGATGCGGGTTGTTTTCAATCTTCCCCCCGTAAAAAAAATAATTGCCTTGATTTGAAAGTTAATTTTTTTTCTAAAAAATTTTGTTTTAAAACCCCCAGTAAAATATTTACCCTTTGTAAAACATTCTATAAAAATTTTAAATAAGTAAATTTTATTTAAGGTACAGATTATTATACTTTTTTGCTAAAAACACCCCAGTTCAAACAAATTCTGGATACGTTACTGCCACACGTTTTAAAAAATTATATTTTGTTATGGCATTTAAAGTCTTTTAGTGTTTTTTTGAATAGTTAGCCTATGAAATTAAATGATTTTACACACTAAAAGCCGTGTTATGTACATCTAATTCACATTAGTTTGTAAATAGAGAGAGTCTTAGTAAAGAAAAAAAAGACAACCAATTTAAAAAATTTAAAATCTGTAAAAGAAATTTATGAGTTTACGCGTTTATAACCAACAACGGCAAAATTACATGGTTCTAAATTTTACTTTTATAATTTTGTACCATGCAAAGATAGTCGTAACGTTTTTATACAGGTAATCGTTGCCACTAAACGGTAAGTTATTTATATTCATTAACGGTTTGAAACTTACTTTTTAGGTTTGTAATTAAGTCTGAATGCTTATACATGCTTTGTTTACTGCTAAAGAAGAATTGTTTGTTACACAAATATATTTATTTAAACATGAACTCATATTTTGAAATTGAGCAACTATGATAAAAAAATTAAACCATGTGACTAAGATATTTTGGGCTTTTCAGAATGACAGTATTTCATATTTTTTTTTGTTATTATGTTTTAATGAGTCATAGTCAATCTGAAAATATATGTATTCATGGTCAAAAAATGCTTAAGAACAAATTTCGCTCGGTAACATCAGTCAAAAAACATTCTATAAAATAAATAAGTACGCAGGTTAGTTTTTTTATGTATATCCTTTTTATGTTTGTATATAAAAACTATTTTTGACGTATAAAATATTTTTTATGACCATAAAAACACCATATGTTATGTTTTTTTTTTCTATTTTTAAAAATAAAAGAATAGCAAAAGAGAACATTGTCTCAATCTAAAGTAAAGTAATATATTTTTACGAAACTTTGTATACATATGGGTATACATTTATTTTGTTTAGTTGACGCGTTAAAGCCATATTATCAATATTAGTATAAATACAAAAAAAGTGATACAAATTGCCAACAAATTTGTTTTTTGCTGCATACTCTATTTTTTATAAAGCATTAAAAATAAGCATTTTTAATAAATTTGCCGAAGTAAAAAGCAACGTACCAGCAGAGCAGTTACGTACTGTATGTAAAAGGTATAGGTGGAAAAAAATTTTTGTAAACGATTAATGAAGAACACTAGGTTTCTAACATTGACGTTTCATACTACAATGTCTTATGTGTAAAAGTAGTTTTTACGTTAAAAATAGATGTCTAGTTTTCTATATTCTCTGTAATAATTATTATATATAAACAAAAAAAAATATAATGCACTTTACTTATATACGGTTGTTTTCAACACAATAAAACACAAAGCAAGTATTTTTTTCACTTAGAACCTGTTTTCAACTTAAAAATATTAATTATTTTTAGGAGTTATTTTTTGTAGTACCAATACGGGTTGGTGCACTTTGCGCTGAAAAACCATGTTGCGCCATGCGCAAAAAAATGCCAAAAATGTAAAACTAGGTACACAGTCGAGAAATTCGAAATAAAATACATATAACAGCAATACTTGGCAAAAATGTAATATATAAAAAAAAACTTTAAACCAAAAGAACACCAAAAAAAAAAAAAAACGAAAAAAATGTAAAGCGCAGATAAACGTTAACAAAAATGTTCTGGAAGTGTAAAAAATGTATGAAAGGGTAAAGCAGGGTTAGAACGATGATTAGTTGTGGTGTTAGGTAACAGAAAAAAAAAATAAAGCATTAAAACAGAGAAAAAAAAAACAGTATGTTTTTTATGTGGTGGATATATGTTTTTGTTTCGGTAAGGGCAAAAGGCATCATTTACAAAAAAAAAAAATAAGGCGCAAAATGGTTGCTAAGCCCAAAATTCATTACTGCGAATATTACACGACCGTTATACGCAGTGCGTTCTACTAGCAATATAAACGCTAGTTGACTGCAACTAGTAGGGTTTCTAAGGCAATTTCTTCGCCTTTTCTTTTTTCATACTTTTTATCTATATATTTCGCATACAAATAATTAAATGTATTTTGCGTTGATTTTAGTGACTGTGTGCTTATTTATATTTGTAGTTTTTGTAGAGCATTCTGCGCAAAAGTATTTTTTCTGCGCAAATTAAGCCGAGCCCTTTTTGTTTAACATAATAAAAAATACTCCGTTATTGTTGAATAAATACCTGGTTCACTAATTATAGACTGTAATTTTTTGTATGGTTTGTTTTTTTTCTACTAAAAGTTGATTTATTGTACAAAAAAAGTCCGTAAAAATTAGGCTTGTTTCTTAATTTTTCTGAAATGCGTAGACAAAATTCAAAGCGATATGTAGTATTAAAAAAAAGTTAGTACGCAAATTTCGATGATGCCTAGTAGGCTCAAAAAAGCACTTTGTTTATGGCAAAATAAAAATGTAAATTTGACCGTAAAAATATATTTGCGTAGTAGTTTTTATATTGTCATGTATATTGCTGCTATCTTTGCCTTTTCTTGTTTTATCTTATAAGAAATTACATTTAAATATATTCAATCTTACTGCAATCCGTTTTTCAACCTATCCGTTTATTCATCAAACTTAATTTTTATAAAAAAAATTATTGATTAACCAATAACAAAGGTGACTCTAATAGCAAAACTATATGTTTATAAAATTTTGTTATCCCGTTTAAACAAAAAATCCATTTTTTGTGAAAAAACAAGAAAAACATAAAAACATAAACCTTTGCCTGTTTACGCTAAGATTACGCCGCTTCTACACAATTAAATGCAGAATAGTACAACATACAGCAGGATGCTGTTTTGAGTCCCTGATAAGTGGCAAAATTTATTAGCTAAAAAGCCTTTAACTTTTTTGTAAGCTCCTTACACCCAAAAAAACTTGTAGAAACGATTTTCACCTCTAGTATATTTTACTGAAAAAAATTTTCACGTTATATCAAGGTTCAAGATTTGTTTACAGGGCCGTTTAAATTGTATATAGATAAGCCCTATGGACTTTTAATAACGTATTTTTGTTTAATTTGGGCTCGTAATGTATTTCTAGCATATAAATCTAAAATACAGCAAAAAACAAGGCACCCTTATATATGTCCAAAACTAGAAAAAATCAATATAACAACAAGAAAAGAGAAAAATTGGCACAGGATTTTCTTAACGAGATTGACGCAGTAAAAGTTTTAGCAACTTGTCTAAAATGGCAGTGTTGTCAAAATTGCTTGAATTTTTTTAAACGTATAATTAATCTTTTTTTATATTATCCAGTAATTATTTTTTGTAAATTTGTGTGTTCTTTTAAAGCAACAACATTGTTTAAAGACGAGCTAGTTTAACAATCCGAAAATAATTTTTTTTTACGTAAAGCGAGTCAATTAAAGAAATAAAATGCCATTCATGTAATAAAAACTATCAGAAATGCAAAGTAAATCAATCTAGTGGCAATGATATACATAGAACAGCAGCACTGGCGAGTAGATAAAGCAAACAATCCTTAAGAAATTAAATGACACATTTGAAATTGTAAAATATTTTGAGGATTCTATAAATGATATGCAAGCAAAAAAAAAGCTTGTTTATTGCATGTATTGAGTATAGACGCTGATGCGAAAATGTATTCATAGTACTGCAATGTTGTAAAATATTCTACAGATGCTTAAAAGCAATTACTATAAAAATTTATGCAATAAATAAAAAAGGTTGAAAAATATCGCTAATATACTTATTAATTGTTTTATTCATGTTTTTTATTTGTTTTACGTCTTTTGATTTTTTTCAAGCCCATAAATCGGCGTACTTATAGTACGTGACTGTATATAGAAATATGCATGGCATTTCCGTTTTTTTAAGGCGTTGCAAAATACTTACAAGTATTTTTCTATAGATGAACTAGAACAACACACAATGTTTTATTTTACAGATAATCTTACAGAAACATAAAAACCGTTGTACAAGAGTCAACATCTGTTACAGGTAGATTATACAAGATGCATCAAAACAAAAGAAGAACAGTAAATACACAATAACTCTAACCATTTTTACAAGATTTTGCCACATTCTATGTTTAAAAATCATTCGATTGGTACAAAATTTAGAAAATCTTTTAAAAAAAATTTGCAGTATGTGCAGACAAAAATATTTATATAACAGGCGCTGATGCACCGCTCAAAAAAAAATATATCTTACAAAAAAAAACTAGAAACGCAATAGCTGTTATACTTTAGAATGAAAAATTGCAAGTTTCATTGCGCATTTTTTTGTAATAGCTCAAAAAGTGTAAAAATTTTTTAATTTGTTGATTTATGATTTATCTATGCTCATGTGTATTATTTTCGCTTTTTTTATATTCTTAAAAAATTGCGTTTGTTGCCTACGCACTGTAGATATAAAAAAAAATCGGCGGTTAAATAGTATCATGCAGTTAGAATAATTCGAGAACATTTTATACCGATGTAAGTAAATGGTGAAACTGAAGTAAGAAAAAATATAAAATACTTTTTTGTAAGTAATATTCTTAAACACTTTAAAAAAATACATGTATAAAATCGTTGTTCAAGTGACGCTCTAAAAAGTTTTACTATTGCTTTGTTTTCTCTTTACCTTTTTAAAAACTATTTATATGGTTCTTACGTAAACTTGAACCATTTAAAAAAGTAAATTTGTAAATTTGCACATGCAACACATAATTAAAAATTTAAAATATAAACATGTTTAGTTGAATATGCGCATCTGTTCTTTTATACAAATACTAAAGAAAAAAAAACCCGTAGGACAACCGATGATGTACGATTGTTATATTGTCGTTTATACTTGGCCCGGAAAAAAAATATAATACGAAAAATCAAAAAAAAATTATTTTTATATAGTAAATGCCAAAAAAGAAGATTAAAAAAACAATAAAAACAAAAATAAATCTGTCTCTTGCAAGTGAAAGTTACATAAATTAGCATTACGCACATATTGGGACCCAAACTTATGTAAAACGCCTATATATAAAATAAACAAACAATAAAAAAACATAAAAAACAATATAATAGCAGTCGTAACCCCCGCTTTTAATGTTAGTTCAGTTTACGCAACACGTTATTTTTTTAATACGAAAGCCCGCGGTTTTTCTGTGCGACCAATAAGCTGTTGATATAACGCCTGGCGTCATCTACGTTATTTAAGATTCGCAAAAATAAGAAACAAACGCATTTTGCTGCGTAAAAAAATATGAAAAAAGCAATAATTTTCTCTTAAACTACGAGATTTATATTTACACGACAAATTAAATGTGTCACTAACAAAAAAAACTTTGCATTTTCTTTTGTTAGAAGTAGTACGTGTTTTTATGTTGCAATACACAGTTTTTTCTTTTTAATCGAAAGTATTACTGAAGCATTATAAACAGCATAAAAAGCATATTTTCAGGTTCGTTAAAAGGCATGCTATACTGCATTTTTTCTACATATATATGTTATAAACACTCTTATACATTTAATTATTCATTTTCTATAATTCATGCAATCTTATTGACATAAAAAAAACGCTTTACAAAAAAAAGAACAAAACATGTATGCAGTGTAAATAAGAAATAAAATGCTGTTCATTTTATTAAGCTATATGATTGTAGACTCAAGATATATTTGTAAAATTTTAGGCGCAAATGGTTACTTATATCTATAGTGGCAATAATTGACCCTGAATTAGTATATAAAAACCCAAAAGTACTTTGGTTATATTAATTGTTTCAAGCGCAACAAAAACGTAAAAATTATAGTTTAACGATAACTAAAAAAGCTATTGTAGCATTTAAAAATGTTTATTGAGCACGTTCTAACTTAAACTACAGTTGAACTCATTTTCGTTATGTTTTTTCTGCATTTTGTTGGCTTAAGAACACAACATAAGTAAACAGCTAGTTTTAAAAGAGATTATTTGTGCTAAAAAAATGTGCAAATAAAAAAACTAATTATGGGGCTTTTTAATTTACAAAAGCGCATAAATTAATGCTAAATTGTAAACCATAAAAGCAACTACAATACATGTCAACGTACATTCACTATTTTCCTAAAAAGAGAATATGTCTTAAAAATTATCTTGAGATTGACTTTTTTTTTGTTATCTTAACTTCATATTTAATTATTAAATAACGAATAACTGATTAATATAAAGAGAAAAAGTATATTGCTCTTTTAATGTCACATATGACTTAATTTAACAAAGTATAAAGATGACAATTTCAATAAGGGTGTCTCGAGATTTTTACTATGGTAAAAAAAAAAATAAGAACATTGTATCTAAATTAATTGGTATTGATTTTTTCTAAACAATATTATCAATATATAGTTTTTTATCGTTAAATTTATTTTTTATCCGCAAATAAATTAATATTTTGCATTTTATCTGTTTTACTAAAATAATTTTTTGTACTATAGTAAAAAAAATATTACAATATGTTCCGAATTTTTTAATATAGGTAGCAAAATTACTACAGAACATAATTTACAATATCAAAATATCTATATTTTGTTTACATAAGAATTTTTTTTTAGACCCCCCTATGGAAGAAAAGAACCGTGGAATAATGAAGCTAAAAACAAGCTCATTACTCATTAACATAGCAAAAACTACATAAGTTAAGTAATAGGTTCCACAGATACACCAAAAAAGGTAAAAGAGGGATGTGGGATAAGTTGGGTATTATAATACGAGAACACGACAGGAGAAAAGTGTAAGGAGTAATATAACAACTTTATGACAAAATACATGAGCTGATGGATAAAGATAGTGAGAACAAGAGTTGTTGCTTTTTTTTGATGATACTGGGATACCAATCATAAAAGTTACCCGAAGAAGATTAGCATGATATGATGTGTTTTGTAAAGATTGGAAAAAAGTCAATGCAGATGACAAATCATTCATTTTAGAAAAAGAAAAAAGATATAAAAAAAGTAAAACCAGATTTACTTACTTAAGAAAAAGGTAAAAAATCATTAGGGGATTTTATGGTGGGCAGCAGAAAAATGCGCTTACCTTTTTTTTATGTATTGGATCAAAGTCAAACAAAAAAAACGTAGAAACTTGTACATTCAAAGCCAGAGTTAAAAGTCTTAAAAAAAATTGAACATTATATAGCATTTTTATTTCTTTTACAACATACATTGAAAATAATAACTACTAATCAAAAAAATCTTTTTTTGTTTGCTTGTAGTTTTTATCATAAATGTTAAAATTTTGCATAAGCGAATACGAAATCAAAAATTTACACACTTTTGCGCATATAATATTTGTGTATTGATGATTAAAATCTTTTAAAATATTCTTATAGAAACCCAAATGCATTTTCAACTATCACTCGCTGTCTGCCCAACGCAAAAAATTGTTACTTGTACGTATATTGCTTTGTGCTGTTGCTCTTAGATTTAAAAATGATCCTGTAATAGCAGCGTCACCTGTAACCGTATATATACTTGGATAAGATACCACTTGACCTCATAGGCTATATCATATTCTTTACATTTGTGCATGGTACGCACTTCAACACCAAAGGACATGCGCGTTTGCTAAGAGGAAAATACAGGTTATAGCCAGTGGTGGATTGCTAATTATTTTTGAAGAGGGGGCGAAAAATTTTTTCCACTTATTTTTATGGATATCAAAAAAACGACTCCAATCATATTAAAAAAAAATAATATAAAGAACGCTTACCTTTTTTCGTTCTTTTCCTTAAATAAATAATATTTAATTTTTTTTTTCCTATTTTTACATCCTAAAGTAAGATAAACAGAGCTTTTTTAAATAGTAAACATGTATCAATACAATGTTTGTATATGTGCAGCTGCTGTAAGTATAGTTTAATACAAATGGTATATCAGCAAACATATTGGCATTTTTTAAATACATAAAAAAATGTTTTTTTTTACCATGCTTCTACATGTAGAAAAAAGCAGAAATGCTGTATTAAAAAAAACATACAATTTGCAAATACATATAGATAAGACAGAAAACCTGGCTGATTCAGAATTACATATCGCTTTAACAAGGTAATGGCATTATTCCATAAAAAATACATATTACAAAAATTGTTTCAAAACACAAAAACTCATTTTAAAACTATAGTGTAGCAGGTCTATTACACACGTAAGTGCAAAGTGCTAAAAAAAAGGTAAAGTGGGTTTACGAAAATCAAATTTGAAGTCCGTTGTTAAATTTTACTTTGCGAGTGTTTTTAAAACGCTCAAAATCGCTTAATAAAAACTTGATGTCTTTATTGCTGTACAATGTTTTATAACAAACACACTTATGTAACAAAACAGACAAATACAGCTACGCAACGCAACGCAAATTTTTTTGTTGCGTTTGTAGTCAAACTTCACTATAGATATAGTTCTTATCTCCAAATTGACATAAATGCTACATTTTGATTTTTTGTAGTATAAATAGATATAGCTTTACGCAGTTAATAAAAAAACCCACATCCTTGTTTATTGATATTCGATTAAAAAAAAACAACTCTCAAATTAACAAACTTTTGCCATATTAGCCTTTATATATAAATTTTATGCTGTAATTGGTTTTTTATTTTGTGTTTAGATTCTTCTCTATGGTGTTATTATTTTTTCTACCAACAAAACAATCAGTTGCAAAATCAGCTTTTTTACTTTGACCTTTCCTAAAATAGTTTTTAATGCTGCTTTCAAAAATCTTAAAAAGTTTTCAAAAAACACAAAAACACATAAATTAACGTTCCTGTTAGTGTTTCTGTGTTTTTCTTGTTAAAATTACAGCAATAGTAATTGATTTTCATTTTCGTATAATCTTGATAAAAAAATTTAGAATATATTTTTATTACGTAAAAAGAAAAAAATGCACTTTTTGCTTATATAGAAAAGCACCGTTAGTTGTTGTTTTTATAACTACACGAATTCCTGCGTTTATTTTGCGTGTGAAAAAAAGTCAAAATATGCATAGAATTCATCCACATCTTTGAAGCGTGTATAAACTGTAGAAGTTATATATGTGTGGTGCAAATATGTGCTGATATGTAAGCAAAAAGTAAATTAGTACACAAAAACAACATCGTTACACACTTAAGTGTGTGTTGTTTTTTTTGAACATTTACACTGATATACTGCAAAAAATCCTACGCTCAAACATTGTTTTTTTTTATTTACACCGCGCTATTCTGTAAATTGAGAAAAAGCTGTGTTATCTATGACAATTGTTAGAAAACAAAATAGGAATTAATATCAATGCTGACTTATTTTCCATCTTTATGATTTTAAAAAATATAGTAACTAAGCATTTTTTACCTCGTTAACCACATATTTCTTTAAGAAAACAAATGTTTTTTTTTTCTGCTTTTTGCGAAGCAACGCAATTTTGCTTTACAACGTCAACAACACCGTAAAAGCATGAAGATTTATAAGTATGACTATTTACGGTCATTTTTACACGTTTTTGGACTTTTGTTTTTGGTAAGTGTAATTTTGCTTTTATTTAAGCTTTTCTTATTTACAGTTATGTTCTAATATGCCAGACAACGTAGAA
This sequence comes from Agrenia bidenticulata, assembly GCA_034694785.1. NCBI lineage: Eukaryota > Metazoa > Arthropoda > Collembola > Entomobryomorpha > Isotomidae > Agrenia > Agrenia bidenticulata. The sequence goes on along the minus strand of JAQFYM010001328.1, from coordinate 8,219 downwards.
TGTGTGTAGTTGTTTACCCGGTTATTTTTTTCCTAACAAAATAAATTAGTGGCATAGAAATTTCCATTAGAAAGTTATTCTAGCTGATATTTTTCTTTTATCATTATTTAACTAAAATATAACAAGTCACCGGAGAATGAATTCTATCCAGTATACAAGTTTGTTAGGCGATCTAATCATAAAAACTCATTTTCGTTAACGGTTAACAAAGCAATTTAGCAAAACTTTCGTGACAAGATTAAAAAAATAAACATGCAGGTGCTTCTAAAAAAAACAAAGCTATTTAAAGAGTTTTTTATTTTTTTACATACGCTTTCAAACACTTAACTCCTTTTGTATGTCGTTAATAAAAGAAAACTGCTTTTTGTCTCAAATTGTTTTTAAGCAAATGATTTGTTTAGCTAAAAAAAGTACAGATACAAAAACATAACCGTAAAGTGTTTTATTTTTTTTGTCTATACGATAAGATGTAGATTTTTGTATTTTTTAAAGTTTCTTTTGTATTTTGATGTGATCAAATTTAAATAAAATATTTTACATAAAAACATCTAGACTTAAAGGCACTTTGCATATATTTTTGTAACAAAATTATATTTAAAAATGCTTTAAGAAATTATAAGATATTTTTCAATACATTTCCGATTCATGTTTTAAACCCTCGCAAAAAAAGGGAAGACTATTACGAAGAAAAACACATATAAACAGTATGTTAAACAAGGTAACGCAGCAGATTTAAAAAATAACTGTATTTTTTTGTTACAGAATCTTTTTAGAAAATTTTTAAAACGTGTATACACAAAAATAAAAAAATTGTGTTCAATGTAAACATTTTATGTTTTTATTTTTTAGGCATTGTTTTTTGGGTTTATGATTAGATTGTTATAATTAAAGTCCCTTTTTATAATACCGTATAAGCAACGTCTTTGCATTAAAAAAAATAGTTTTTTTCGAATACGTTGCATTAATACTTTTTGCGTAAACCTTTTTAACAAGCTCGTCTAAAAAAGAAGATCACGTATCAATGTTTTTTATATTATGAACAAAAATTTTTATTTTGTAATAAAATTTTGTAGCCACACGAACAACGCAATTAAAAGACAAAAAATGACAGTGATAAACGCTGAAAAATACACAAAAGTAATCTAGAGAAATACGAAATGACCAAAAGGCTGCATATAAGAGGTTCCATCGACAAAAAATACAACTGTTTAAAAATAAAATATACATTGCCTAGTATTATGCAGGCAAAAAAAGCTTTGTATATAGCTTTTTTGTATGCTTAAATCAAAAAAAAAAACTAATTAATTGTAATATGTCGCAGTAAAACATTTTTTTGCCGGAAAGGTTCAGAATATTTTATACCGTTTTTAATACAATATCTATCAAACTAAAAAATGCAGAAAAAGCTATGTTTTTGCATTAAAACTAGATGTTGTTGCTTGCTTTAAAATTTCGTTAGAGCTGTGTAAAAAACAAAACTGCAAACACCTCTGTTGCTGTTCAATAATTTTTATATATTAAAACATGTAAAATTTTTAAAACATTTTGTTTAGTTTGGCAACAGTTTTTTTTGTTTTCTCCATGCTTTTTTACATATGAAAACTGTCTTTTGATTTTGTTGCTGTTTTACAAAAAAATATTACTTTATATATGATCTATGGTAATTTTTGCGGATTTCGAGTATATTCAGGTTCATATTATACTTAAAATATGACTTTGGCATATAGATGAGTTTTAACACAAAGGATTACTAGATTCTAGCGCAATTCTTTAATACGCTTTTTATATCATTTTCCTATAATTTAAGCAAGAAAATGTTTTATTTATCGCATTTCAGCAAAAACTACTATCAAATACTAACAACCGCAAACAGAACCCTGTAAAAATGCAAATCCAGTTTTTCTTGTAAAAAAATTATGTTTTTGTTTACCGTTATAGTATGTTGTTTTCGAAAGAAGGTATACGAATAAAAATATGCCCAGGATAATCTATATATCACTTTTAAGATTATACCGCAATTGAGAAATAAACAAAAGCTGTAAATAATTTCGTTAAAAAACTGATCAAGACTATGTACTGTGACAATAGCTTAGAAGAAATTTTTTTCGCTGCCCTGTATATACATAACTAAATAATAATAAACGAAAACCAAAAAACACAGGATGCCGGCACAAAATACCAAGAAAATGTAATTAACATGCTTTTTGCACACTTAACTTTACTATTTACGTTGATTTTGAAGAGCAAGGCAGCAACATTAACTTATTGCGGTCTTCTGAAAATACTTTATCGTATTCGCATTTTTTTATAAGAGCTACGTAACACGAGTATGTATGTTTACGATAACTTTGATTACAAGTCATAAATGCTTTTTTGCCGTAGTTTTTTTTTTATATATGCAAATAAAAGTTTATTTAGGCATGTTTTTTTTTTTTTTTTTACTTAGCGGAAGAACTAAAGAGAACTATACGAAGTGAGAGATACACGTGTTTCATGTGTAGCATTCGTTACAAAATAACTATTTAAGGGGACAGTTTATTCCGGAGCGAGCAGTTCATGGAAAAAATATTCCTAGAAAACGAATAGTGAGAAGAGCACAAATTTGACATATAAAATAATAAAAAAATCAGTAAAAAACAGGTTGCATATTTTTTTTACATGTGACAACACAGAAATGTATTTTTTTACGATTTTTACAAAAAACACATACATTTTTGATTTCTAATAGCAACTTTTTTTGTTGCATTTTTGTGTACATACATGCTTAAAACGTGCTCATGGCTAATAAATACACAGTTTTATACATAAAAAATTTGACAGGGAATAGTTTAAAAGAATAAAAAAAAATGGAACAGGTATTATTTTTTTATGGAGATACGTTTATACATACCCATAATACATAAATTTGTAAAATTTTGTTGCGTATTTATACATGAAACGTACCTTACATAAAAAAAAGTTTTCTACATGATACATATAGAGGTAAAAAAGTTAATTTATCGATGTACTTTTGAGGCGTACAACCTATCCAGAATTAGTCATTTCTGTATATTTATATTTGCCAAAAATACAATCATAACTTGACAGGCAGCTACAACCCTAGAATTTATAACATTATAAAATTGTAAATATAAAATACAAAGTCCTGTAAAAGTGTTATCGTATTTAAAAATTTTTACAGGCACGAAATTAATTTTTACAAAAATATATTTATCATCTAAAAACTATAAAATATATTAATTTTATCGTTTTTTACAGTACTGTGCTTTTGTTCAAAACTTTTGAGGTGGAAAGGGGGCTCCGCCCCCACCTTCCGTCATTGCAGTCCATAACTGTTTTAATTCTGCCTGCATAGATTTTTTGCGCCTATATTTAAAAGAAAGGGGGTCTTTAATTAGGGGTTAAAATACACGGCCAAGAAAAAATAAAAAAAAATTGTAATTTTTGCAAATTTATCAAGAATTTTTATGAAAAAATACATTTTTGTCGGATTAACATTTTTTTTTCATCCTTTACTTTTAAATCCCCCCTTAAAAAATCCTTGCTACGCCACTGCCATAGGTAGCACCTCTTGGAAACATTTGAGCATCTACCAAGCAAATAATGTAAAATGAAAATTGGCTTTTCTGTTTTAAAATGCAAAATTTTAGTCTGTTAATATTATGCTTACATGGTTGCCATCTATGACGAAATTACTTCCACGATAGTTTCCTTTTACTAAAAACGTGTTTTAAAAAGCAGGCAGTTCTTTATGCTTTGCCATTTGTAGTTTTAAACTGCTATAACAGCAAAAATTCTCGTTATCTCATGTAACAACCTATGTCAGTGCCTTTTTAAGTCTAAAAAACTTGACTTTTTTTTGAAATGTACTCATAAAGCCTAGATAAAACAGTTACAAAAAAAGTTTGTTTTTTGAAGTTTTCGGGGTTCTTTCTACCTGTGTCAAGAAAGTAATAAGATTAAAAAAAGAAAAACGATTTATTCGGAAAAAATCTAGAAACTGTTGATATTCTATATGCCCTTTTTTTGTTTGCTAATCAGAGCTATACATCATAAAAGATGTGTCAAAGTATCCGCAGATAAAAAATAGTATGCATTTTTGAATGCATTCAATTTGACAAAAATCAATTGCAAGAGGGGTAAAAAAACATTATATTACAATTTTTGTCCTAGAAATAACTCTATAGTAATTTCTGGTTTACCATAGTATATTTTTATCATTGGCCGTTTTGTATTTACATTAACAAAAAATCTGACCACGCCTAACAGTAATAAAGTATTTTCTTCAGTTAAACTTGTTAAATACAAGTATCGTATTTTTATTGTGTTGATGAACTCTTATACATAAAATAAATTGCATTCAAAATATATTTTTAAACAATTCTGGTTCTTTAAAAATTACGAATGTTTTAGCTGACACGATTTTCAATGCAGCAAATTTTTTATATAAAATGGCTATCGATGTGAGTTAATGCATATTTATATTTTTTATTTTCGTCTAAATATTGTTTATTTCTTTATCTATATCTTATTAAATGTCACGCAAAAATGATATGTTTTTTTGTAACATTTACTTGCCATTTGTATGTGCCTATTTTTTTTTGTATTTTTCCATCCAAGGAAATAGCATAAAAAACAAAAAAAAAATGAACTTGGGGTCATAACTTACAAATTAGTTGTTTTCTAATAAACCGAAAAAAGAACTAAATCAACCTTTGCACCGAAAATCAATAAAACTATAAAATTAAATTGTTCAAGTTTGTCAAATTTTGGTTGAACTAAGTATTTTCGGATTAACTCAGATTAGCATCGTACCCAAGAAGGAAGGAGGGCAGGGGTTAGTAGCTCTTTTTAGTATTATTTATACGCCTGTATTTAAGACAGGGGGTCCGTTTTATTTGGCAGAGATGTTTTTTCATTTTAAGAATCCAAATCGAAAATTTTATCATAGAATTTTTCCAAAAAAAAATGTCTAAATATGTAACTTCGGTGTATCAAACAACAAGGGTTTCAAGCCCAACGTATGTAAAAAACACTGAAATCTCCCTGGTCATAAAATTCAGGTACGCACTGACCCAGATATGTACTTTTACATAATATTTATGAGCTGCAAAAAGAATACTTTACCAGCGAGATGCAGAGAAAGGGGAGGATAAGGGGGTAGAACGTTTCTCCCCCTATTGTAGAGATTTTTTTACGCCTGAATTTATAAAGCTTGTCTTTTATTGCAGTGATTATTTTCGTTTTAAAGCCAAAAAAAAAAATATTAAAAAAAAATATATAAACTTTAAAACATCGAAAAACATGGTTTTACAGCCCAACTTTACAAAAAAAAAACACTGACTGCTCCTGGCTCAAATTTTCCTGGAAACGCCACTGAGCCGCACTATATGATTTAAGTACATATTTTTTGTCCACGAATTTTTTTGCCTTCATAATCCAAAAACAATGTTATACGGCAGTAACGATTTTACTATTGGCTTTCAATGCGTTCTTTCCTTTATAACTACACTACAATAAAATGAAATAAATTAAGCAAAAACTAAGTACCTTTAAAAACTAAATTTAAAGTTTTAATGATGTAAGAAGCTAAATTCGTCATCTCTTAATATGGTCAAAAAAACAACAAATAAATGAAAAACTTAAAAAAATATTTTACAAATAAAAACATAGAACACAAAAGTCGTGCTGGTTGGCAAGACTTTAATATTTGTGGGCGAGAAATTTTACGATTTTAACTTTTTTTGCGACGCTATAAAAACGCAGTTTACAGTTTTTTAAAAATAGGTAGATAGCAATAATTCAGTAAAATACAGAAAAAAGCATTTACTATATGAACTTTTATGGGTATTAACTTTAAATGTTTATTAGTTACTTTTCATCTGCTGCGGTGACTAATTGAATTATGTGCAATCGCGTAGTACTTATAGTTTTTTTCATTACCCGTCTATATGGTTCGTAGATTAAGAATAAAGTATTTCTCAAAATATATTGTAATTTATGTGTTAGATTTTTTAACCCTTGCACACTGCTTCACACATATATGTACCATGAAAAAAAAAAAAACCTTAAAAAAGTCATCACACATATATGTGTAATAAAAAAGATCTTAAAATAGTCATCAACAGGCCGCTTTAAAATCAAAATTCCCTAATTTATCTAAAAATAAGCTAAATTGTTAACAAACTAGACGTCTATATTCATTTTTTCCAAAATTATTAGGGAATATGAAAACGACTTTTATGGACAATAATTTCACTAGCTTTTTTGTATAAAAAAATCATTTTTCATATTTTAGTGCAACTGCTAAAACTAAAAATCTTTTCTTTGTGTCATAGAACGTATGATTACATGTTAACATACCTAGGGCATTAAACAACTTTTGCAGTAAAAAACGTTTTCTTTTACATGCATTAAATGAACTAGAAGAAGGCAAGATACATCAGCAAAAACAGACAGTTTATACATAACAAGGTTAAAAAGGGCAGTAGTGAGACATTCTTTTTTAACAATAACCAAAACCGATTTGACACAATGTGAACTTTTATGGTTTCCCATATATTTGTACTTCATATTTTGCTGACAATACCAGAATGCTTTGCTGGTAATTAATACACAGAATGTGTACGAAACCTGCTATAAAAACACAAAAAACAGTAAAAGTTAGTTGATATAGACGATTTTTCTGCGATTGTGATTTTTTCTTCTAAATTAAAGTTGTGTACCGTATGTTAGCATATTTTAGTAGTATCTTTAGCCATAATACAAATTACTACGAACACACTGTTAGATATACGTTTTGCTTAAAAAAAAATTCAAATGCACAAATTAAAAATTCATTGCCAAAAATGACAACTAGAACGCCCTAATTTGACCTTGAATAGTCATACGCTATCCTCCTAATATGCCCGCTGTTTAAAACATATATTGTGATTATTTATGTTAAAACGCAATTATAAGGGCTGACTGTATAAGAACTGCCTGCATAACGCGTTTTTTTATAATTGCATATAATTGTAAATAGAAGTTACGAACCTTCAATCTAGGTTTAGAAAAAAGCATAATTAAATAAGCGGACTTGAACTAGTTATCTTAAATCACAATAAAAATTGCATGGGCAGTTTTTTAGTAAAAAAACTACTAAGACTACTAACAAATACTTTCTTTGGTGAAAGAAATGTAAGTTCTACGTTTTTTTTACTTTTTCATATATTTTTAAAATTTATGCAGCAATCCCTGTAATTTTTTTTTTTTTTGGTATATCTATAATGGACCAAATATCTTAAATAAAGCTACCTGGTCATCACACATAACAAGTCTAGCAATAAGGGGCTTATAAAGTCAACACACATATTTGTTGAGATGCAAAGACGGGCTTAACATAGTCCTCATTCATATATGTGTGTTCAGTAAGGGGTATCAAAATTGTAAAACACATATTTTTGTTATCACAAAGTGGTCTAAAAAACGTAACCCACATATGTGTGTGTACAAAAACTAACCTAAAAAACAGGTTACACAAATATGTAGGCGCTCAAAAAAGGCAGGCGAATATCATCATAGCATTTATATTAAGTCTGAAAAGTAGTTATTAATAGTCATACCCAGGCCTCTTAAAATTGGTAATTTATACTAAATTCTTAATTTTATCCAAATTAGGAAAAAAGAGGCCTTTTTAAAAATCTGTTTTGGGAATAATGGGAAGATTTACCCTTTTAACAATAAATATAAAAAAAAGGCAATATTATCGATTTGTAACTTTGTTTTGCAAAAATTTTAGGCAATGTTATTTGTAATAAATCTTTTATAAAGTTAATAAAGGTATTTTCTGTGCGACATTTGTCTTTTTAGGCTAAAAATTTGCCGGTTTTGTTTTTTTCACAAAAAAGAAAAATTTAAGAATATCGCGGCTTGCCAAATGTTTATGCAGCTGAAAACGAGTTTTTAAATACTGAAACTACAGAGAGAATATATATTTGTAAACGGTCAAATATATTTAACTGCACTACAAAAAAACTAAAATCCAGAAATTACTGCAATGCAAGAAAAGTTTGATATAAATCAATTGCAATGAAGAAAAAATATTTTATTTTTAATTTTATACTACAACCACAATAGGTACTTATAGTATTCTTCTATTCGTATGCAGATATATGGTAATATACAAAATTAGGTTTATCTATAATGTTACTGTAAAAAATCCAAAGCATTTAAGTTAA